>JAMKCH010015112.1:0-26302 GCA_023653785.1 Ophioderma brevispina | reverse complement strand
CAAATATTAGAAATATGAGTTGTGACTTAGTTTGTTGTATTCCGTAGTTAAAACATATCCTCCAAACGAGAACCATAATTATGTATTCCTGGAGCTCTTTTGAGCAACGATTTATTCCTTTATTAAAGAAATGCAATTATAACAATACGGTGCTTTTGATAAATCACTTTATCTGAAGGTTACAAAGCACATAAAACATGACACTGGCCAGAACATCCTTTTCTCGCTCTCTTAGCCAAATTATGTAATGTATAAATTGTCTATAAGAGCAAAAATAAAAACCTGAGACGAATATAACTAAATATATTCAGATAAAACATAAAAAACAAATAAATTAAGAAATAAAGAAATAAGAAATAGTATAATAAATTAAGAAGTGACAAATTAAAAAATTAATGAATTAACAAATATGTAAATAAAGAAAATAAAAGTATCGTAAATAAAAAAAATGCTTGTCTTCCGACCGACCCTGTTTTTTTTTTTGCAGAACGGGAAAAGATTACCGACCTTAATTTTCACAAGTGCAGAATTTGTTTTCTTTCAGGATTTTCACAATGTAAATTACTCCAAAACAGAGGGGATGAATTTAGAATTCTGCCACCACTTAAAATTCGGCACCTTTAACACGCGGTTTATTCCGTTAACGTTGCCGAATTCGTAGCCTGTGGCAGAATACTAACAGTTTCATACCAATTTTTTTAACCAATAAAATGAAGTTTGAAAAATCTTATAGCAAATATAACAAATATAGCAAAAATAAATGTTGACGATATAAAATTACATTTTGGCTAAAATGGCTTTAAAAGAAAAGGACTACTGGGAAATATTTTGATGAAATTCTTTAGGAATGCAGTAAGTTGACCTGACATAGAAACGCCTACACATCACCTGTGTTAAATCCACTCTAACTATATTCTGTAGTGTTTTTTGCTCAGCTCTAAATTTTTTTTTTTTTTTTTTTTATGTAAATTACTCCAAAACAGAGGGGATGAATTTAGAATTCTGCCACCACTTAAAATTCGGCACCTTTAACACGCGGTTTATTCCGTTAACGTTGCCAATTCGTAGCCTGTGGCAGAATACTAAATTCTTTCCAAACAGTTTTCAAACAGTTTCATACCAATTTTTTTAACCAATAAAATGAAGTTTGAAAAATCTTATATTACAAACATTGCAACAGACCCCGACATATAGCAAATATAACAAATATAGCAAAAATAAATGTTGACGATATAAAATTACATTTTGGCTAAAATGGCTTTAAAAGAAAAGGACTACTGGGAAATATTTTGATGAAATTCTTTAGGAATGCAGTAAGTTGACCTGACATAGAAACGCCTACACATCACCTGTGTTAAATCCACTCTAACTATATTCTGTAGTGTTTTTTGCTCAGCTCTAAAGACATATTTCTTCTTCGAAGCCCGCCCAATTTTTGGTTTTTACACACAGGAATAATCATTTACCGCGATGTTTCTCAAATTCAAACTGTTTCAAAAATCAGGGTTAATATTCATTAACAGTATTTTTCAGATAAAATAACGTCTAATGATCGGTTACCATGCATGCATCAAGCTGCCTATCGATTCACTCCATTGACACTCTGATTGATATGCAAATTAGAAAGCATAGCAGTAACAACACCGCACAGTCGTGGTTTCAGCGATATCATGTACTTCAAAGCAACACTTTATTATTCTACAAATACAGTGCAAGTCCAATTCTTTGAAACGAAAAGAGTAGGCAAAATTCTTTCATTTCTTTCTTTCTTTAGGGATAAAGATTGCCAATTGCTGACCTCCCATCGGCACACGTGTGGGCAGACGAGCTGATATCGGGTTGCAGTTTCATTGAAATACGGCCTAGATGCGAGCCACTCTGGCTAGGAAATCTACGGCAGGCTCCAGTCAGAATGGCTATGTCTCACTAGCTTTGAGTAATGGTACTTCACTGTACTAAAACAATGGAACCGCGCTGAAGCAAATCTGGGCTAGAAGTAGCCCAAAGTCTGGGGAATGTGTTAAAAGCAAAGGATAATTATTGTCTGTAGAATTCTCATATTCCCAACTGAAAAATTGATAGAAAAAGTAAGAAAGCAGCACGTATTAAAACATTTACGTGTTAAAAAATTCTGTGTTATACTAGTATGTGTTCATACTAAAATATTAGATTTTTTCTTTAAAGCGGCACTGGCATATTTTCACAAATATGAAATTTCTTCAATTTGCTCTCGAATGATAGTCTAGGCCATTGGAAGAACAGATATACATTTTACACATAAAATAGCATACCCCAAAACAGATAGGGACATTGATATAAGGATAAAGACATCCAGGTAATTTGTACGCCAACTTTTAAGTTTTCCATAACTTTAATCAACAAATGTGTATATTACATGAATATTTTTGACTCGTACTCACTGATATTAAAACCACAAAGGTTATAGACCGATCAAACAGTGTGCATAGCGTGGGAAACATTCATACGGTGTTCGTGTTCTTGTGTTAAACGCCATTTTCGTCGTCTGCTGAATTTCTCGTCGCCGGCGACGCTAAATTATAAAATCGGTCTGTTTACGCATAAGGAAGCTGATTTGGTCTTAATCATTTCGGGTGAGGGCTTTTGTATCGATTTTGAAAAATCTTGAGGGTGCACTATTTTTTCAAATGTGGCAGTGTCTCTTTAAGTTAGGCTGCTTTTTTGGTCCTATCACTTGTAGGGTATGTTAGGATATACTTGCTGCATGCAGATAATGCAAAAATCTGATTTTTAATGATTTTTAGTTTATTTTCTAATTGAGCATATCACTGATAGTGAGAGATGCAAAAAGGGGGTCTTAAGGGCCGGACATACCTGTACCTCTTTCCAATGTCGGTGCCCCAAGTCGGGAATTCAAAGGAACTGTTTTTTTGCCGTATCTTCTTAATTATTGTTCCAACATATATAAAAGTATACATATTTGAGAAGAAAATGACTGAAGGAATCCAAATATGATAATACTTCTCCCCAAAAATACATATTTTTTGAGAAAATCATAAAAGTTGGTGATTTTCACTCATTTTTTTTTTTTTTTGGTTCCCTATGAAAAAAATAGAAATGTTATAAAAATGTGCCTTGTTCGTTTTTGTATTCCAGAGTGATAGTTCTAGGGTCAGTATTTCCCCTTTTTTCAAATTCTGCACTATTTTTTCAAATTATTTGCCAAAAAAGGCCAAAATCCATGTGTTTCAATTTGGAACAACGCCAGGATTGTTCAAAGGTAATTGACATAAATCGCGATTTTTAACAAAAAATTAAAAACTAAAAAATACCGACCCTAGATTTTGATATGCTCTATACGCCGATGCATTTCATTTCTTACCTGTTACTGATATGAATTTCGAGTAACTGGGAACCGAAAATCATGAATTATCGCCGAAAGTGAACACAAAGAAAATCGCCGTTTGTCCAAATATTGTCCCGTTTCGCTACAAAATATAGCCTTATTCCAAAACACAAGTGTTTCATCTCTTATTCTTCACACTGCTTCTGCACCAGGTCAAATTACGTCATCTGGATTCTTATGATCAAAATTCAACAATTTATGAGGCTCAAATCGTGAAATTAAAATCCCATTCTGTTTTCAAAAGCAACTCACGTGGGCAACCATTTTACAATTGTATACAAGTTACCATTGGTATGCATCATCGAATTGATGCATCAAGGCGTTTCTGATGCTCTCATAACTTCAAACTTGTGCTCGCTCGCGCCGAATAGCACAGACGTGTATTGCGTAATACGCGAAATTACCCGCCCTTTTGCAGTTCAACCCATGTGATTGTTTTTGGTCAAAAATGTGTAACATAGTAAAAGTAAAATTAACAAAATATGAGGAGAAAATAAATATATAGATTCTGTTAAAATATATGGAAAGAAAACATGTTAATGCCATTAAACATGAAAAAAACTAAAAACTGGCCATTTGACTAAGTTCCCAACTTAACAACCCCCTTAAGACTACAGTACCATACCAAGCAGTAGCAGGAATTTATTTCCTGTTCTGTCATCTCTATCAAAAGCTTTTATTAACTATTTACTTTCTCTCTACCAACAGAACAACAAATTTGAAAAATAGAGAAGGTGGATAACCATGGATGAAGTCAGTCCAGGAATATTCATTGGTGACTGTGATTGTGCAGTAAACAGCTCCTTACTAGAATCTTGTGGTATCACACATGTCTTGAGTATTGAATTGGAAAAGGCCAAAGTTGATGTCAAGTTCAAGCACAAGTTTGTGAAAATGTATGATGAGCCTCACCAGGACCTTCTCGGGCACCTTGAAGAATGCTTCAAATTCATTGAGGAAGGACTGAAAGATGGGAAAATCCTTATACATTGGTGGGTGTTGACAGAGTTTTTGTAATCATTTTTTGTGTCGTCTGCAAGAATTGCAGTTCGCACATAGGGATTACTCCGGTGGTATGTCTGTGTATCTGTGTGTGTGTGTGTCTGTGGTCAAAATTTTAACCCTTAAAGGGGCATTTCGTTATCCACAGCCTTGTCCTCCCAATTTTCATATCATCTGAACCCTCAACATTAGTAATCCATGTGTGCCAAATCTTATTTTTCAAATTCAGCCGTGTCCTGTAAGTAATTAAGTCTCCAATTTTAGAAATTATTCACAGCAGGCCTATGGGACTCGTGTGAACGCCATGTTTGCTCATACCACACAACCGCAAGTCGTCATCATCTCAAAGTTTGTGAATAAGCTTTTCTCAAGATATCTATATAGTGAACAATGAATAAAACAGAGGCTGGAAATCACAAAATCCCTTTAATTATTTTATTGCATGCCGTATGAGTTTCCTTAAGGTACAATGAATGATCAGGGTGGGTACATGGTTGGTGACCTCATGTGACCTTTGGCCTGTTCAAAATGTCAACCCTTTTCCAGCAAGGCTGTGTTTCACGTTATCTGGAGTCTTCATAAGGCATATAATGATTTAACCTTGCTGGAAAGGAAGGCGGGTTAAAAAGTTCTCGACCTGATAGATTCTGTTGCAATATTTCTCTTTCAAATTACATATGCAATGATCTATTAAATATGCAAAAATCAGCACAATCGCAATTTTTGAAACGGTAACATCGGTTATGCAAACTTCCTTCACTGGCACAAAACCTATATGGTGCGCATCTTCTTTGCCATTTGAAGTTCATTATACATGGGGCCTAGGTTATGCAATTGAGCTAATCAATATGCATAATTGCTGTATCACTAAAACGTACCATAATAGCAAATTCCTTTGCTACATGAAAATGCTATGCCCTACATCGTTGTTTTGAATTCATATGGAGGGGGAAGGATGGTGTGTTAGGGAGGGTGAGGGGGGTATTTGTGGAGGGGGCGTATTGGGGAAAAAGGAGGGCAGGTGTGGGTTTGGTGATGGCCAGGGTGGGGTGTGAGGATGGGGCGGGTGTGGTGTTGGGGAAGGGGTGGGGTGTGGGTTTGGGGAAAGGGGTGGGGCTGGGGGGTCGGGGTGGGGTGCGTGGGGGTGGTGGTTGGGGAGGGGGGTAGGGTTGACGGTGGGAGGGTGTCGCGTTGGGGGATGGTGACCTCATGTGACCTTTGTGCCCTTGACGTGGGACCTTTTGAATCCCCATGTGACCTTTGTGACCTCATTTCAGCTTTGGCGCCATTCACATCTTCTGACGGCAGGCGACATGAGCGGTCCAACAACCGTGATGTATTTTATTATCTCCCTGGTGGCTTAAAGCCACGTCCCTCTTTCCCCCCCCTCGACTTTTTGTCGTATCTCACCTATTTGTTTTTGATTTTTCAAGACCGAAACTACTCCATCGACTTTTTCGGTTGAATCCTGCAACTCGATTTAAGACCATTTTGAACACAATCGGACCTACGGTTATATGACGCGGCGTTTACGTAATCGCGCACTGCGTGTGGAAGAAAAGCTATTTTCCCATTGAAATACCGGGAACACCGAAAGCCAGTTTTTAAGGATACAGTTATACACTATGTTTGAATCTTATTGATTTTTGTAGTATACTTTTTGACACCCATCATTGCCAAGAAATCCCAACTTTTTGCTTGAAAAATGGCGAAAAACAATGAATTTTCTGCGATTTTTGTGTCGCCTGCCTCTAAGGCAGGAAGACACATAGGGATCATCACTTTGTCCACTGTTGTGATGTCTGGTATGTGTTGTTTTGTTGATGAGACTGTGTTTTGTGGAAAAAGGGTACATTTGCCCTGTAATATCCTCATACTTTTACTTTGATGATTGAAACCAAACTTGGGTCACAGGTTCAACATAGCATCCCCCACTTGTTGAATGAGGTCAAGGTGCATATGCCAAGGTCAAGGTCATGTGAGGTCCAAGTTGTAAATAGGCTGAAAATGGAAAGTCTTGACCTATTTGAAAAGTTTGAAGTTCAATTGGAAACCAACTTGAATCATAGGTCAAACATGGGATCCCTCTTTGTTGATGAGGTCAAAGGTCGCATACCAAAGGTCAAAGGTCATGTGAGGTCAAGAAGTTGTAAAATAGGCCTGAAATGAAAAATTGCCCTCAATTTGAAAGTTGAAGTCAATTGGAACCAACTTGAATATAGGTGCAAACATGAGATCCCTCCCTTTGTTTATGAGGTCAAAGGTCCCATATCAAGGTCAAAGGGTCTGGTTAGGCCTTCATCAATTCCCCCCCTAACCGTGATGGAGCAGGCGCACAAGCCGTTTTAGATTTTTTGGCATGATGTTTCATGTTTGAATGTCACTGTGACGTCATACAATGTATGTTTTTGTACTTGTTTTGTTATCAATGGACTCCGGGAGGGTCATAGCTATCCAATTGGTAACCACATATATGAGAGTTCATCAATCTGTTCCGAGATACTGGGGGCGGAATCCCCCCCTTCAAATCTCATGCTGATGTCGCTGCACAGAGGTAAGGAAATGGTGATATACTCCATGTTCTCCACAATATAACTTGTTTCCTCCCACTGTATTTTCTCTTTTTTTTCTATGTTTCGATGGGGTATATCAAGGGCACATCAGTAACAGCTGCTTTCTTATGTAATCGTACAAGTTGACCCATAGACAAGGCCTTGGGGCTTTAATCACGAAACAAGACGCTTTTGCTCAGATAGTGTAGTTTTTTTGGAGTAATCATTTGCAGGGATAGCGTTACTGGGCAAATTCTGGATTCATAGTGTCTTCTCACCATTGTGAAGGAAAATGTATTGTGCTGTGCTACATTATGTTGTTTTGAGGGTGAATATCATCGGCAAATACACAGGGGTGTCATTGCTACTAAATGGTTGCACACAGACTTGATCAAAGACTAGGGCCTGGCATGAATATTTAAATGTAAATGACCATTATTGGAAATTACCCTGTTGTGTTCTTTGCCTAATCTTGTCCCACTACTAATCAATCAATGTGAAATAGCTAAAGCTCAATTAGCCTCCTTCTAACACACTCTAAAAATGTTTATTATATCCCTCATGAATATATTCATGTTCATTGATGGTTAAAAGTGCATCACATGACCACAAATAGTTTAACTATTTGCGAGAAAGAGAGCGAAAGAGAGATCACAGGGAAATAGACGCCTATTTTCAATTTCCCTCTGACGTCAGAGGGAAATAGGCACCTATTTCCCGCTAGCCTCGATACCTGTGTTATCAGTTCCTTTATCGGTTCTTTCGCTGTAGTCAATACGACTGTTGACGTTATGCATGATAATGCACAGACTCTTATACTTGTATTTCTCAACGTGTGTGTGCGTTCGTATTAGCTATTGCTCAAAAGGAACTTTGACGCATTGTTGAGGCTATTTCGTCAACACCCGTAGCAACAACATGGCTGCGCCCAGTTGCAATAATACCGGTGGAAAACCTTCTGCACGGATAGTGAGAATACAATTACGTATGTTCTGTGAGTGTTCGAGGAGCTGTGTAAGGATATTAACCCCGGTCATTCCCACAGTGATTTTTATTGTAATGCCATGGAATGGACACCGCTGATCTCAAATGCTGCATGAGTTGACTGTACGGTACCGGAAACAGAAAGGTGAGGCTAATCTAATGCAGAAAATATTTATTTTACCGAAAAAGGTGTTACTATCGTAAGTGGGGCGGACTTTCCTCTGTCTGAAAGCCATCAAAGATCAAGCTCTTGCTCGCCTAGCCCAGCCCTATCCTAGCTAGCCTACATAGTACAGTACGTTGAGTACAGTACAGGCAAGGCCGATTTTTTTTGTCAAGCAGCCTCAGGCTCAGTTTTCACTTTTTTAAAACCAATCAAATGAAACAAAAATAATTCATGAAGGATGTAAAACAAATATTTATGATCTTATTCGGGATTTTGTTGGAGATCTTTATTGGTCCCCTCGGTGAACTGGAGGGCTTGGGTAACTATTTTCCCTCGACGCTTCGGGTCCTCGGAAAATAGTACCCCCGCCCTCCAGTTGTTCACCTCGGGGGGGGGTGCCCCAATAGATTCCACAAGATCCCTCATGATCTAAATATTTGTAATACTATATACAAATAAAAAATCTGATTTCATCTCATTTTGGAATGAAGATTTAAGGTGGCTATCTTTTCGATCTTGTGAACACTTCACATACACAAAAAAAATACACAGAAAATTATATTCAAAAACTCTGAGTCAGCCTTTAAGTGATCCTCATTGCTCGATAGCATATATTAAGCTATCTACCAATGGAAAGCTTATTGACTTCAGGATGCCAGAAAATATCTTTTTCCCAAAAAAATAATCGTATAATATAGCCCGCTATAAGCCAAAAACTACCCTAGATTTCGTTGCGATTGTACGCCCAAAAATAACGCTTAAGCTTTCCTCTCTGACCTTGGTAAATTCGTGTGACGTAGGGGATTGCACAAGTCTTGTTGCTCAATGCATCTTCCAATGGAAAGGAACCCCAATCGCGTCCTCTCTCCTGTTTTGAATGTGTCGCCATATAGGCTATAAATGTGTGTTGACAATGTTCCTTGATCTCTGTAGAATTGTTAATTTATAATTCCCGGCTTCATAGGTGTGCAAGAAATGTGAAAAAAAAATCGCTTGAATTCTCACCCAACCATGCTTTAATTAATCCTGAGTAGCAAAGCAGAGCTCATAGGCCAAGCTGTGTTTACAACGAAATTGTGAGATTATTTGTACCACCATCATGCTCCTGGGCATGAAAAAATAAATTAGGGTGTGAAAGGAACCTGCCCCTGGAGCATTGGTGGTGGTCAAAACTCCCGCATGCGTATAAAACAACGGCCTTCTTCAGTGATTTAAGTTACATTTACCAACAAGCCATCTTATGCTATAACCGATGGATTGCATGAGGTTAGGCGCACAGTGGGAGGAACGAAAATATCTTAATCTACTTTCCTCAGAACCGGAAACAGTCACCTCTATTATGGTTATTGAACCTTCTTTTAATAAATCAAACTGTTGGGTTGCTATTGGGTTTCCGGTAAATTTTTGGGCTCATCGAGCGTAATTACTTTAACTAGCGACAATTTGTTAACCATAACAAACTGCACCAAACGGTGAAGCAAGGATTCAGTTATGTATAGAATGCCGACTGAACCGCCTCCTCTATGGGATAGAGCCTTCAAATCTACCAGATACTTCAACAGATCGTTATCTGTATCTGATTGCTTATAATTCTGATTTAGTTGAGAAATTTATGCGAAACCAATGGTACTTCCTTTTCAAAGCGCAGAAGGACGAACAAAGGGAATGTGATTTGGTTTACTTGCATGACGATTACACAAGCGGTGACGTCACCGACCGGGATCACAAAGACCGCCCTAGTCAATAATATTGACTTTCGCTGAAGTGGTGTTGCTTGAAAGACGATTTTTCATTTTGGCTCTTGTAACCAATCGTGAGTAGCATAAATAGGACACGTGTTTACATATAAAATCGCGATAAAATAAGCTTTCCATTGGGGTATATAGCTAATATATGCTGTCCGAAGCATGAGGATCACCTTTAAGCATGCACAGCAAAAAACAAGCTACTTTCAAAACAAGAACATTTCTATTTCTATGATTTTTCAATTTGTGGATGTAATTTTGAAGATGCAAGTTTTGTGCAAGTTCATCATAATATGGAAAAATAATTTATTCAATTTGATCATAACTTCTGATATGTTTACATTTTTTGAAACTGTTATTTGAGCTTGTGTCAGTCTCGTCCAATCATGTAATTATCGCGGCAAATTTTCCCACCATAGCCATTATGGTTGTGCGCCGTTTTGATACTGCTTTAATTTAATTCCTATCATTTACCTATGTGGTATTTTCTGACCAAAAATAATGTCCTAAAAGTATGTTTAATGTTCTGAGTTTACTTCCATTGGTAATGACATAAAGAACTATCTCATTTTAGGTGTAAATCCAAATTTACACCTTTAAAAATTGCCAAATCTCATCGCATTCTCCTGGCGCAGTTTTTTTATCATACATGTCCTCAAATATGGGAGTCACGCATGTTACTAAGGCTTGATCTTGGTCTATATGGCCAATTTTATCTAAAGGTTTGGTAGAACATGTGTTAACAATTGAGTATATATATAACCCAAGTTTGAAACAACTATTTGAGAAATTTTATTTAGAAATGTCAATATTACAAAATGATAGACTGAAAGATATTTCCTTGTAACATGCTTAGAATATATTCTTTTGAATGTGTAGTCTTTTTACGATAATGAGATAATTTTAATGTTCGTAGTACGATCGTATTTTTTTTCCCCCCTTCCTTCTTAATTTGCGTTGTGGGCGTGTCAGGATTTGTTCAACTGTGTAAGCTGATTCGGGCTGCGTGTATCTATGGAACGGACGCTCCTAACCTGCCCCGCGTTTTTTTTTAAGCTGGGGGCGGATTGGGAACAACAGTCAGGGGTTTACACCCTTTTAAGGAAATGGGTTGCAACTACCAGACTGACTTAGTGATGCTCATGTATGTGCCCAAAGTAAAGCGTCTCCTTGGCACCATCATCTTCAAATTCCATGTATATAGAACCCGCAAGCGGTTGCTGTGTTAAAGCACTTGCAACAATCTTTAGATTTGTGCCATATTCTCCTTGCCGTTGAAAGTGTCTTGTAACTATTACCTTTTACTATCTACTTCTACTGCCGTCGCATTCATCCTTTATAACATTCAGCTTTTGCCATGACTATCTGATCATCACATGTCTTTGGATGAAATAATTAGTATTGCATTATCACCTTTCACAACTCTGGAGCATTTTCTATCATACTGGTCACAAATATATTTTGGACCAATTTTAAATCCCAAAGGTTTGGGTAGAATATGTGTACCCAGATATATGTAACCATGTTGAACAACTTGTATTCAGAATTTATTTAAAGAAATGGTCAATTTTCAGTTTTTTATTCTATGATACATTTTATTTAAGACACTAGTGCTAGGGCCAATGTTGTAAAGTAGGGTAACTACAAAATAATTGGGAAGATATTACTTGTAATATGCTTATTTAAATATATCAGTTCTTTTTAATGTGTAGATCATCTGACGATTCACAAGTATATTGTGATGTTAAATGGTTGCAAGTACTGATCTGATCCATGTAGTGACCAAGTAAAGTGTCCTCCTTGCCACCCGTTGTGTCATTCAATTCATGCATATAGAAAGCCCGCAAGCTGTGCTTTGTTTTAGCACTTGAACAATCTTTATTATTTGTGCCATATTTCCTTGCCGTTGCAAGTATTTCAGGCTGGTCATCCCATGGTACCAATCTTCCGCCCCCTTCTCTTGATATACTCCCAATCTTTTCCCATGACTATCGGTCATCAGGTCCATGGTTAAAATAAGTTTTTTTCAATTCACGTCAACAACTCGTCGCATTTCTCTGTACATGAGCATTTTCTAATCGTACATGTTTACCAGTGATAACAACACAATTCTTGATCTTGTGTCTTGATGAATGTAGACCCCAGTTTTACCACAAAAGGTTTGGTACAATGTGTGTACCAAATATTACAGTACCCAGTGTGACAACATTTCAGAATTTTATTTAAAAAAAATGTTCAATATTTATTTGATAATCTGACATGATTAATTTCAAAACAAACGGTGCGAGGGCCCCTGTTATAACTATAAGAGATTAACTACAAAATTGGAAAGGTAGTCCTTGTAATATGCTTACTAGAATATATTCAATTCTTTTTTAATGTGTAGTCATCTGACTGAATTACAGATATTTTGATGTTAATGGTTGCATGTACTGGAACTGATGCTCATGTATGTGCCCAAAGTAAAGCGTCTCCATGCCAACCTTTCTTCAAATTCATCATTAGAACACCGCAGCTGTGCTGTGTTAAGCACTTGTACCAATCTTTATTTTTGTGCCATATTTCTCTTGCCGTTGCAAGTATTTCAGGCTGTCATGCCCATGTACCATCTTCCCCCCCATTCTCTTGATATACTACACCTGTACATGACTATCTGGTCATCAGGTGTCTATGGGTTAAAATAAGTTGTTTTGCATTCAAATCGTCAACATACTCGTCGATTTCTCTGTATCATGAGCATTTTCTATTCGTCCATGTTTAAAGTGATAGACACCATCTTGATCTTTGTCTTGGTTGAATTAGACCAGTTGTAACCACAAAAGTTTGTGGTACAATGTGGTGTACCAAATATATACTAAAACCAAGTGGTGGAACAACTATTTCATAAATTTTATTAAAAAATGGTCAATATTTTTTTATAATTGACATGAGTGAATTTGCAAAGACCTGTGCTAGGGCCAATGTTATAACTATAGAGATATTAACTACAAAATTGGAAAGGTGATTCCTTGATATGCTTACTAGAATATATCATTCTTTTTTAATGGTTCATCGACTGATTAACAAGAATAATTTTGATGTTTAAACATGGTTGTCAAGTATTGAGATTGATGGCTCATGTATGTGACCAAAGTAAAGTGTCATCCTGCCACCGTTGTCTTCAAATTCATTCATATCGAACCCCCTCAGGCTGTGCTGTTTTTAAGCACTTGTACCAATCTTTATATTTGTGCCATATTTCTCTTGCCGTTGCAAGTATTTCAGCTGTCATGCCCATAGTCCATCTTCCGCCCCATTTCTCCTTATATACTCATCTGTTACCATGACTATCTGGTCATCAGGTGTCTATGGGTTAAAATAAGTTTTTTTGCCATTCCATCTTCAACAACTCGTCGCATTTCTCTGTACAGGAGCATGTTTCTAAAAGATCTATCGTACATGTTTACAAGTGCTAGAACACACATTCCTTGAATCTTGTGTCTTGGATGAATCTAACCAGTTTTATTTACCACAAAAGGTGTGGTACATTTGGGGTGTACAAATATCCATGTAAAACAACCAAGTGTGAACAACTATTTCCGAAATTTTATTTAAAAAATGGTCATATTATTTTATAATCGGACATGATTTAATTTCACAGACCTGGTGCTAGGGGCCAATGTTTTATAACTATAGAGACTAAATACAAATTGGAAGGTATTCCTTGTACTATGCTTATTAGAATATATCATTCTTTTTTAATGGTGTAGTCATCTGACGATTCAAGTAATTTTTGTTCAATGGTGCAAGTATTGAAGATTGATGCTCATGTATGTTGGACCAAATTAATGTCTCTTTGGCACCGTCATCTTCAAATGCATGCATAGAACCTCGCAAGCCGGCTGTGTGCTTGCACTTGTAACACTCTTTATATTTTACAAACCATATGATTCCTTGTTCTTTGCCATTGCAATTATTTCAGGCTGTCCTGCAGATGTACCAGATATTGCCCCCCCCATTTTTGAATACTCATCTGTTAACATGACTATCTGGTCATCAGGCGTCTATGGGATAAAAAGTTGTCCTGCATTTCATCTTCAATAACTCTTGCAGGCTGGCTTGGCACTTATAACACTCTTTATATTTACACCATATGGTCTTGCCATTGCAAGTTATTTCAGGCTTCCTTCCCATGTAATATTGCTTGCCCCTCCTCTTGATATATACTCATGGTTACAATGATATTGGTCATTAGTGTCTATGGGTTAAAATAAGTTAGTATTGCACAAGCAGCCTTAAACAAATTTCGCATTTCTCTGTACAGGAGCATTTTCTGGAATACATGGTTCAAAATATGATCGTCACCGCTTGATCTGTCTTGACGAATCAAATATGGGTCGATTTTTTCCTTAAGACGTTGTGGTAGAACGTGTGTACCAAATATATGTAACAAATTTGAAAACTATTCAGAAATTTTATTTAAAGAAATGGTCAATATCTTTTGTTATTCTTGATACAATTTAATTCCAAAAGACACTTGGGCTTGGACAATGATTTTTTAACTATAAAGATTATAACTACAAAATTGATTATGCTTTACTATGATTATAACTTTTTTTGGAATGGTGTATCATCTGGACATGATAACGACAAATTTTTGAGGTAATTGGTTGTCTTATATCTATTGATGGACTGACTTAGTGATGCTCATGTATGTGACCAAAGTAAAGTTTCTCCTTGGCACCATTCGTCTTCAAATTCAGCATAGAAATTGCAAGCGTGCGGTGCCTGGCACTTGATACACTCTTTATATTCACACATTGTTCTTGCATTGCCAGTATTCAGGCTTGCCTGCCGATGTACAATCTCTTGACCCCATGCGTCTTGATATACATCTGTTACCAATGACTATCTGTCAATAGGATCATGGGATAAAATAAGTTGTCCTGCATTCACCTTCAACAACTTTTCGCAGTGTTGTGCTTGGCGCTTGTAACACTCTTTATGTTTACACCATATGTTCTTGCCATTGCAAGTATTTCAGGCTTTCCTTCCCATGTACCATCTGCTGCCCCATTCTCTTGATATATTCATCTGTTACAATGACTCTCTGGTCATCAGGTGTCTATGGGTTAAAATAAGTTATGTATTGCACAATCACCTTCAACAACTCATCTCATTTCTCTGTACAGAAGTATTTTCTGTCATACGTGTTCACAAATATGATAGTCACACATGCTTGATCTTGTGTCTTGACGAATCAAATATGGGCCGATTTTTATCCTAAGGTGTGGTAGAAGTGTGTACCAAATATATGTAACCAAATTGAACAACTATTTCAGAAATTTTGTTTAAAGAAATGGTCAATATTCATTTTTTATTCTATGATACAATTTAATTCCAAAGACACTGGTACTAGGGATAATGTTACAACTATAAAGATTGATATGCTTACTAGAATATATAACTTTTTTTGGAATGTGTAGTCATCTGACTGATAACGACATAATTTTGATGGTAATTGGTTGTCTTATATCTATTGAGACTGACTTAGTGATGTTCATGTATGTGACCAAAGTAAAGAGTCTCCTTGGCACCATTGTATGCAAATCAGCATAGAATCGCAAGCTGTGCGGTGTTGCTTGAACTCGTCACAATCTTGTAATTTACACCACCAGTTCTTGCCATTGCAAGTGTATTTAGGCTGCCTCCCATGTTACCATCTAGAATGCCCCATTCTCTTGATATACTCATCTGTTAAATGACTCTGGTCATCAGGCATTCTATGGATTAAGTAAGTTGTCCTGCATTCATCTGCAACAACTTTCACGTGCGGTGCTTGGCACTTGTAACACTCGTTATGTTCTTGCCGTTGCAAGTATTTCAGGCTTTTCCTCCTATGTACCATCTACTGCCCCATTCTCTTGATATAGCTCATCTGTTAAATGACGCTGGTCATCAGCATCTATGGGATAAGATCAGTTTGTCCCTGCATTCCTCTTCAACAACTCTTCACAGTGCTGTGCTTGGCACTTGTAACCAATCTTATGTTCTTGCCATTGCCAAGTATTCAGGCTTCATTCCCAATGTACCATCTCCTGCCCCATTATCTTGATATATTCATCTGTTACAATGACTCTCTTGTCATCAGGTGTCTATGGAATATTCTTATTCAGGGGGCGTGGTTTATAATGTTAAACAAGGAAATTTGATTGGATTAGGTCAAGCTCCGCCCATCCATACCGGGTAATAGATGGATAGTGCGTGCATTCGGTTGGTTACGCAAATGACAATTCCGATCACCGCGCGATGACTTGGTTCCTTGATTGATGGAAACATTTGTTTTCAAAAGGGTGTTTGTTGTATTATTTAATGAATTAAAAAAGAAAGGAAAGTTTGAATATTTTTGACAATAAATTTATGTCGATAAAAAAAGCAAAAATTACACATCCTAAATAAGCATGAGAATAAAAGCTGTTTTTTTTTTTAGCATCTTGAAGAGGGTGTCATCATGGATGGGCCATCAATATTTATCGTGGTGGATACCGGCTGCTGCCGCATCACCACTCAAAATATTGGACTGCCCATCCATGATGACACCATCGAAGATGGCCAAACAAAAACAAAAAAATCTGCATCTTTTATTCTCTATAAATAACTATGTATTCCATAATTGCTTTATGTTAAAGGTTTGAGGTTTTGCAAGCTTTTTAATTGGAATGGAATAAGAATTGTCTAAACCATTCTAATACAATACCACTGACATGCACACTTGGAAAATGAATCCTACAGGTATTAATTGCATCAAACATTTAACTGTTAGCCTCCCTGATAATCAGGGAGGAGTCACATAGAGAACTAGAGAATTCTAATCACTACGATTCACTCAATAATATTAGTAGGAATAATGCAATAACACAATCCATAGCATGGTCGAATACAACTAAATAACAAGACACAACAAGAGAATATTTTATTTAGTTTACAAACAAAATCACAAAATATTTCAAGGAATAAAAAAATCAATATGTGTGTGAATACAGGCAAAAGATTTCATAGAGTGTAACTGAGCCCTGGAATGAATGTGCGGTACTCTATGCTTTAATGGAACAGCTCAACTAAATGTTGGTTTGTAATTTCCACATGTTTACCTTGTCAACTTGAAATCATGTATGTGGTAAGCAGGGCAGGAGCGCTAGTAAAATCTGAGGGGGGGGGCCATTTGATATTGTGTCCCCACCCACAAAATGTGGGGGACATGTCCCCTTTATCCCCCGGATTGACACCCATAGAAAGTTAATCACCGAAAGCGACTTGGTAAAGTAATAATCTTTCAATGAAATTTGGGCTTAAAATTCGCGTGATACATTGTCATGACTGAGAATTTTCGGAATTTTAAAATTTGTTCGCCTTAAAGTGTGGTTACCATTGCTTGTTTATTACTGAAACGACCAATATGCATACACGTAGCCAGGGAGGAGCAGAGGGAACGTGCACACCCAGAGGTTGAGAAAAAAAAGGAGAGTGTTGAAATAAGGCTCAACTTGCCAACAAAACACGCATATTTAAGGGGGCTTCACCCTTGGACCCCAACAGAGTTCTGCTCTTGGCCCCCTGGCTGTTGTGGTTTGATCGTCCCAAGAATCTTGCACCCGTAGTGCGTGATCCTGCCTACGCGCATGATATGGATTACAAGTTTGTTGCGGCAGGAGCAGGATATTGTCTTCTTTCTTTACTTCTGTTGATGTTATACACCAAATGCGATTGAAAGCGATTTTTTGTACTTTCTTGAATGGCTCCTCCCCTCTTTGAGGCACCATTTGTAACACCTAAGAATCATCCAGTGTCCTCTCTTAGGCTGTCTACAGATTGAAGTATTCATTACCTTTGTTCACTACAGATGTGAGTTGCTGCTAGTTTGCTCTTAGTGTACACTTGCCACCATCTCTAAACCGACAAATTTCCCATCCCTAACCAAGGAATCCTTAAAGTATGTTGTGATTGTCTGATGTTGGAGACACTGAACACATTCACGACCGCTTTCACTCATGCCTTCTATTTTTCTCGATGTTGGATTTGATGTTGTCATATAGAAAACGACTGTCAAAGCCACTTGGAGGCCCCGCTTGGAGGCACTCTCAGAATTCTGAAATATAATTTGAGCATTCTAAACTTTAAGTCTAGTGAAATGAATTAAAGATAGTAATGTAAAATTGCTGAATTCCAAAGATTGAGATTAATTCTTTTATAAGAAATCATATGTTTTTTCTGTGATATACAGTTGCCGTATTGATGTACTGGTATGGAGGCTGTGTGCACGATGAGGTGCCGTCTATGTATAGTTCATCGCAAACTTGCATACACCTTACTAGTCATAGAGATGCAAATATGGACGCCATATATACTTATCTGATTGTTCAAATGCACAAGTATCCTTTGACCTTGCAAAATTTTGAGCTTGATGTCATCATATCTCGGAATATCAGGCACAAGTCAACTCCTACATGTATAGTGTTGTAATAGAGCCCAATTCTTCATCGAATTGTGGATGGTCATCACATGTAACTGAAGTTGCCGTTAGAGTATATGTTATGTATGCAAAATGGGCAACAAGGCGTCATTAGCTATCTCCTCCAGATGGCCTGGATAAACACATTCTTCATTGAGATGATCTTCCTGTTATGTGTACATTGATGTGTGGGTGAGGACTGGAATCTTATTCCTGAGGCAAGCATTTGAATCGTTGCTGTCAAAGTAGTTGCGTTTTTGCAGCTATGCTCTGCAATCTAAAACTGCATCGCCAGTATATTTTTACTCAAAAGCTTGTTGCTGCGACAACGATACCTATCCAGTATAAGATGTGGGGCCCCCCCTCATCTTGGATATTTGAACCTCCTTAATGCTGCCGCTACTCTCTATGGAGGATCTAACCTTGTTACTATGTTATGAATGACCTGACATTTTCTCTTGTCTGGCCTGGAGCATGATGGGCTCAGTCTTTATCCAGAGCCAATTACATCATGAGTGTGAGAGTTAGCAGTGGTTAAAGAAATCTTACATCTTCTTGCTGGGTGACTTCTTCTGTCACTGAGATGCATATGGATATGGCATAACACTTCACTCTTGCTGGGTAAACTTGTATTCCTCTAACATTCTAACACCCTACCACATCAACAGCATGGACACTCAAATGCTTGTTGTAAATTATGGTCATATCCATTTCCTGTAGATTTGGTAAAAACAACGTACATCATACAATATAAAAAAACATTAACAATTTATGTTACATTCCATTTCAAGAACAATAGGGTATAAGTACACAATTAAAACAAGGACATTTTGTTAAAACCAGGATTATCCATGAAAGTTGTAAAAACAACTTATTTCCAATGGGGTCCATAAAATATTGCAGAAATTGGAATAGTAAAGATTATAAAAGACATGTAATATTTAAAATAGCATACCGGTAATTGGAAAAATACTGAGGAACCAAGCCCTATAAAATTGCCCAAGTAGAAAGATAAATTAATATTTCATTTGTAAGTTACAATTTGTCAAATGAACCTGCTTTTGTATTGTTCAAGATGTTTATTTTTTATTTCCTGTGGAAGTGAATGCTTATCATGTATTGCACTGTTGAAAAATTTAATGGGCTACTTATTGTATTATACCTGTGAATTTCAGGTACCCAAACAAAATTGTCATGTAAGGAGTGCTATTATTATAAAAGATCTTGTGAGCCTGACATAGACAAAGAAATTTGACTCTATCATCAACATCAGGTACTAGGTTTCACAATGTTCTTTTTGACCAACATGTGAGCAGCAACCTTAGACTAGTTATAAAACAGACCATTTGTTCTGATGTTTGCAGTTGTGACTTTAACTTGAATGAGACCTGAAAAACTAGGAGCAGGAGGCATAGTCTAAACCAGTATGATTGCAGAGCAAAGAAGTTTGTGACAATTGAGATCAAGATATTTGAGTTCTGAGCTTGAAGAGATTAATTGGCATTCTCTTCCCCAGAAATTCTGTTGATAATTTCAATTACAATATTAAAGCTACATAACAGACCTTTGAGCAGATATTGTGTGCCCAGCGGACTGCACAGTAAAAGGTGGAAATTTTAAGTTTTAACACTAGACCCAAAGTTGACAACTAATTTTCGCAGGTGCAGCGAAAGTTTGTTGTCCACCAGCCCTCGTTGCAAGAATCAGAGCCTAGCTTCTTTGCAGGACACATCAGGCAAGATTTTGGATTGTGAAAAAAAAGTATTGCCCTGTCATCACCATGTTCACACCATATTTCATGGTCTATCCAGTTGGGTCTATATCCTCTCCTCTCGGAAGATCATGGGCTGTAGACGTAGAAGCTGTAAAATGTAGGTGCTCTTCAGAACTGGTGCCTCAACTGTCAATCATGGCACCCCCTGTGTATGTATTTCTTAGCGTCCGCTATCTTTCCAAACTGTCGCCAATCTATTCCTGGTTGCAAAGCCAATTGTTTTGGTAGTCAATTGTGTTAAGAAAACAGTTATGTTGGAAGTTGCACATAGACAAAGCTTTTAAACTGTCCTGTGCTTTCACCAGTAGGGTCATCAGTTGACCCCAATGTCTTGGGGATTTGGCCTGATTGTGGTAAAGACTTCCTTTTCAGGTAGGAGCCAGTGTAAACTGTAATGTTTCTAGGTAAAACACTAAAAATAGGGCATCTAAGCTGTCTACTGATTTATATTGAATCTAAACATTGTGGTGGTACCTTGGAACGAAAAATCCTTGTAGGCCCAAACAGTCGTGATTTGATTTGTCGGCCATCTTATGCCATTAAAATCAAAAGCAATTGCATTTGACCTTTATGCTGCCCAACATTGACATTTACTCAATAATGAAACAGCCAAGATAGATCACAGTGTCAGAAAAGAGCGGTGCGTTGTTGAAGATGGTGTGTGCGTTACATCAGTGAACATGTCCCAAAGAATTTTGACAAAATACTTTGTTAAAATTGTTTTAATCAAATATTGTCAAATCATCTAATCTCAGATGGGGGAAATTTCCCAGAATGGGATTTGGTTCCGATGGGGGGGGGTGGTTAGATAATACATTGCCTTAAGCTGTCAATAAATAAAGAGCAAGTAATCAAGTTTATGACCTCTAAAACCTCTACACCTTAAAGCCGCACTATCAAGATCAGTCATTTGCTACATGGGAAAATTGCAAAAAAAAATCATAAAAAAAAAAGATTTTTGCAATAACACACTCGCACGTGATTAAGACTGAAAGCAACCTAATAAGGACCAACTGATATTTTTGGTCATTATATCGTACAGGCACTCACTACAACATGTATTGAATGGCAAGTCTTATCTTTGGAAAACGGACTACTCTTTTATGACCAAAATTTTCAGTTGCCAAAAAACTTATGATAATTTTACAGAAGCTATTCCCACAAATTGCAAATATTTTTACCTTTTGGGGAGAATCACTGATATGCCTTTAAGTTGTGAATCTAAATTAAAATTAATCCTTGCAGTCCACTGATGGATTCATGGAGAGCTGTCTTGTTTGAGGCCATGGGATGTCAGCTAGACCCAGCCAAACCAACTGCTCAAGCAGCACAAGCTAGAAACAGTTCTCATATGAAAGGAAAGGTGAGCTAATTTAAGTCAGGGGACAGAAGTAAGGGGACATGTGACCAATTTGAATGCACATCTATTTGATCGATTGCAGAACAAATGTCAGTCATGATAATAATCTGAAACAGTTAGGCTTATTAAAACAAAAGTTTACTTAGGGTTGTGACAATTAGCGACCTGGGTCACTGTGACCCACCCTGAGAGTCAGCCAGACTTGTAAGGAGAAAACTGCATTAATTCTTGCAGTTTATCCGTAAAGTATGTGAATCAGGGGGGTCATAGTGACCCAGGGTCGCTATTGTCACAACCAGCTTTACTTATTGTGAATTATTTATCTGGGAGTCGAAAAGTCAGACTCAAATAGGTATATTGTTTATCGAACATGCCCTGCCCATCCTAATAAAATTTTAAAAATATATAAGTTTTTCCTATATAAATTATTGCATGGTTGGCACTAGCTAGGTACAACCTTTATCTAAGTGAGGAGGAGAATAATCCCTATTTTACTACATGAGAGCATGTTGTTGATTTTGAGAACCCATAGTTGCTGATCTGTATGTAATACTCTTTAGTTTTGGACGTGCGATGTACATGGCTGTATTAGGACGCTGCTCTTCGTCACACATTTGGTTGCAGATGCGTGGGAATTTGGAAAATGTGGTAGTTGTGCAGATCAAACAGGAGGGTTAATGCTAATTTTAAATGTGTCATATTATGTTGCAAAACCTTTTTGCTCAAATCGCCCAAGAGTGATTAAATTCACGGGACATGCCAGTATGGAGTTGTTATTCATGGATGAATCCCTGTCAACATGAGATCAGTTTTTTTACATGTAACACAACAATAAAAGGCCAAAAAGACTTGCTGCCCTTACAAGACCAAATTAGTGGATGCATAGTGCATCTTTGTGAATTCATGTTGAACCACGTTGCAGGTGGAACCCCTATTCTTAATTGAGTGACTTGCATCTTTGGGAAGGCTCACTCAACAAGTGTATATGGGAACTTGTCCCCTCATTGCTCCTCTTGTCAGGCAAGTCCTAACGATCCCCCTTTAAAGCTGTATCATCAGTTCAGGAACTTCTTTCTAGTTAAATATTCTGTTTTCAAAGGTTCTTTCCAACCAAAATGTTCAAGTAGTAGGTAAAACAGCCAAGTTTTTAAATTCGGTTTGTCCCTGCAAACGGGGGTGGCAGGATTCACCTCACATTCAGCAATTACTGCTGTGTGAGGATTTATTGGAGCAAAGATTATGGTGCCCTGTTACTGAGTCAATGTGCTGGATGGCTGCCACTAGCTCTCCTGAGCCGACACCGGTAGGTAGATTTTCTTAGTTCTACCAGGGTGAACCAGCTACTTCTGTTGAAATGTACATGGTAAAAATTGTGGAATATTCGATGTAAACTCTGCCCTAATTTTTGCATGCAGACGATTTACTGCCATTCTTAAAATTTTACAAGAGCAGATTTTGCGCGAAGTCTGATGACTTTGAAACACGTCATTCTCCTTTCAAAGTCTCGCTTAGTAATAGCTAATGTGAACTTTGCCATGATAAATGCATTTAATTGTTTATAAACATGCACACAACGATCATCGATCGCAGCTTTGCCTAAACCTGTCCTGGCCTCTATCAAGCCATCGAGTTTACTGCTGATCAAATAGTGGGCATTACGGAAGAAGATGAAGGTAGTTGGGGATCTCAATTCAGCCAGGCTTGGTTATCCATTTGATTTCTCCTGGTCCAGAATTGGTTCTCCTGAAGTCTTGATTATTGATATTCAGGAAAACTTGATGCGGTTGGCATCCCAAACTCTTATCTGTGCCAAATGTAATAGAGATGGGCAACAAATGGGGACAAAATTACAGTTGGGAGGCAGCCTTAAGAGGAAGGAAGACACATAGCGATCACTTGTCAATGTTGATGTCTGTTGTTGTTGGGATGTCTGTTGTGAAAAAGGAGTTAACATTCTGTCTATTCACATTACTGTGATGGATTAATACCAAAACCTTGGGTCAAGGCAAACTATGGGATTCCCTCATTTGTTGATTGAGGTCAAAAGGTCACATTCCAAGTGCACAGGTCATGTGAGGTCAAGTGTAACAAACTTGGTTTATGGAGTTTTAATGCAAACCCTTCATTTGTTTATGAGGTCAAGGTCACACATCAAGGTCAAAGTCACGATATCAAGGCAAAGGTTCACATATCAAGGTCAAAGGTTAAATGAGGCCTATCATTCACAAACTGCGACGGCAGGCGACACAAGCGGTTAGAGGGGACCGATGTATTTTTGTACCCTGGCAGCAGCTTTTGAAAGGAGTACGGAATTTTGTCCAAGCAGATCTGTCCAAGCAGATTCTGTCTTCACAATCTGTCTCCACAAACAAGTGCTGTATTTCCACATCCCATGTCTATAAACATTTGAAGTAGTGGCTTCTTGTGTGAGTGCAAAACATATCCTGGCCCTAATGGCGAGGGCCTGGGCACAGCTTGTGGAGATGTCCCTTCAGTTGTGTCTTCTTTTGCCAGCACCAGGAGCGATGATCGGTCCACGGTCATTGTGCAATTGATCAGGTGGTCCCGAACGTAGCGTTTATTTGGGAGGTTTGCCATGCCCAGGACAGGGGTGTTGCCCCTGGCGGCATTGATGTGGTTGCTGAGGCAGCCAGCAGGACCGTTGCGCCCGGCTTGGTAACGGCCGGGACATTTGGCACGGTGTGGTGCACAGCATTCAACTGCGGGAAGAGGTTTTCTTAGGACGTCCAAGGAACTCTCTTATATACCAAGGGAAGTACGGACTTTGGAGGACCTTATACATTTAAGGGGCATATCCTGATTTAATGAATAAAGTTTTCATGCTTGTTTGAATGGCCTGACTCCAACACCCCATCTATGCAAAGTTTGGCACAGATAATTGAATTCATGGATGTCAGAGCTGCTAAATTTACATGATTTGGGAAAACCATAGAGAACTTGTAAAACTAATATTGGGTGACCAAAATAGGGCACAATTTTTGCAAACAAACATCAGGTAGCACTAACATTTCACAGGTAACGGGAGAAAAATTAGATTTCTTTCCAACACCAAAATTTTAAAATTTCCAAAATATCTGATGTTCTGGGGATGAATATTAGCGATAGGGACCATGGCTTAAGTGATTTTTTAAGATAAGTTATATTACTCATTTTTCATTGAGGTGGTGGTGAAATTCCTGGGGCAATTTAGCTGCTGATCCACAGACTAGTACTGCTAGAAACCCTCAGCCAATTACAGAGTAAAAAAATGCAGGTTTGTGTTCAAGTGTCTGCTCTATTTTCTATAGGCAGGATTGAGAGTTGAGTCTATCAGTCTCTGCGCTTTTCTTAGCTATTTTGCAGGTTTAAGCCGTATTGTCAGGTCAGGTTTCCTTTGACGGCCCCTGTTACTGGTAGCCTGGTAACAGTACTACCTGTCCCGGGGCCGAGTTGTCGGCGGCTAAAACGTCACCCCCCTTGGGTTCTAATGAAATCTGCATGACCTTACTGCACCATTACCCAAGTTATTTTAATTCCAATTTTGCCCCAAAAATGTTAGAGATATGAAGTGAAATTGTACAGTACTCTAGTTATATCAAAGAAATCGGTTGTAATTGATAGTCAAATTTTCTGCTCCGAAAGAAAACCATCACCAATGTACATTAATGCCAAGATTTTATTTTAATGTAACATAACATTTTAAAGCAATAACAGCACATTTTTGGAAGAGCGCCCCCAATTTTCAAAATTTGATATTTTTGCACAGTTGTGTTGGTAATTGTCTAATAAACTATACCTGCGAATGACAATGCTAAAAAATGCGTATTTATCATAAAATAAGCGATTTTGTAATTAGAATTAGGATCCCCGTTAGTATTTCAAGCTCTGCCGTTAAGTACAAAGTTTATGTCCGTCCATGACGAAATAGTGCCACCTCAAGAAAATGACTTCTATTTTGAATTGCCTGAACCATCCTGAGCCGACGGAACAACTAATGGATGAGCATAGACACGTACACGGAACAATTTCCTGGTTCTTCCATGTTGGAAGGACGATTCCAGCAGGAGTTGAATTATTATCGGAGATCTCCGATATTAATTAGTCTAATTACAAGATTCCTTCCTTTGCGACACAGAGAATTTCGAGCTCTACCATTCACAGGTATAGTTTACTAGCCAATTACCAATACAACTGTGCAAAAATCTCAAAATGTTTGGAAAATGGGGGGGTGCTCTTCAAAAAATGTGCTGTTATTGCTTTAATGTAACTGAATGAACCAGATTTACCCTATATTTAATTAGCTTGTAGAATCATGTTGGGAAAGATGTCGGCCAAATATTTTTCAAATGAGATGAAAAAAATACATGGTTTCTAAAATATCAAAATCTCAGGTTTGATGTGGTGAGTTGAGGCTAGGGAATGGGCAGTGACCTATTAATTCCCTTAAAGGCACTGTCAGTGATTTGTTAAATCAGAAAATCATCTAAAATCATCAAAAATTCAGATTTTTGCATGTCATTAACAAGTATAGCTATCCTAACATACCCTACTAGTGTGAAGACTGAAAGCACCCTAATAAGGACAATATTTCAGTCATTACTGTCCGTACAGACACTTGTTACAACACGTAAGGGAATGGAGATTCATATCTTTGAACACTGCTGTTTTTCCCCTTTCTGTCAATTTTTCAGTTGCAAAAAATAACTTATGGGACTTCTACAGACTTATCCTTCACTTTTAAAGGGACATATATGGCATGAAAAAAAATGACATAATGAAAAGGACCCTTACTGAAATCACTTCCACAAGTTTGAAAACAATTTTGATGTTTACATTCTGTAAAAAC
>JAMKCH010015111.1:0-25688 GCA_023653785.1 Ophioderma brevispina | reverse complement strand
TTTGCAAAAAAATGCGTATTTTTGGCGGCCATTTTGGTTTTTTTTGGGTCTGATATGTAACATTCTTTAAACATAGCTTTTATGATCCATTAATACCATAAGATAATGTTTTCCTTGCTTTCTAAGAAAAACCTCAACCTTTTTGGCATATTTCGCTTAAATATATCAGTTGGGCGCCATTTTTAATTTACGGAATATTTAAAATTGCTCAATGCCAACTGGGAGTGTCAGCAGTTGATTCCTTATAATGGGTGGTCTAACGATCCAACTCCACAAAAAAAACTAAACTATAGTAGATTTTCTAGTAAAATGCCGGCATCCGACTAAAATCTTAAGTCCACGATCAGCTCTTCAAGGATTATTTTGTGACATATAATATTTACTATATATAATCCCATGACAACTGCTTGATTTGAACATGACAGTTTTAGCATCCCTATATTGCTATTTACCAAAAGGTAAATTTCCAAAGAAAAAATTGATTTCACCTGAAAAATCTGTAGTAAAAAAAGATTACTAATGGGGGGTATTTTATGGTAGGATTTCTAAGTCACGCCCCGAGAACAAGTGTATAACACCACCAACTGTCTTTAGTGTGGATCATTGGCATGGCATGATCCACTGTGAACTAAAAGGCTGAGACTGGGGGAAAAAGCTCTAATAGAAGATGCTCCATCTTTTTTATCCCCATGGCTTGAAAGCAGGGGGGAATTTTGCGATAGTGTGCATGTCACTGGTGTGTTCCATTTGGTTAGGTTTTTGTTTTTAAAATGTCCTTCAAAAAAGTCTGATTTGAAACCCGACTGGGGTTAAGGTGCCAATAGAGGTCCTTTATATGTGGATGTCAAAGGTCAGGGACCAAGGTCATTGAGGTCATGTTCCACACTGCCATCCTGCCAGGGGATGAAGCCAAGTGTACTTGCAGTATTTTTTGAATTATTAACCAGAGGGAGTTTTGAACCCATCCCATAAGCATTGCAATGCTAATATTGTATGTTAAGAAACACATGTCAGTATTATTAGGGGTTAGTGTTCAAGAGTGTAAGGCACCACAAAACATTTCAGATCCTAATAAACATTTTTATTAAGTGCTAGTGCTTTGTAGGCTGAATATCAGGTCTCTGTATAATTTGCAGAATGCAGAATGCAGGAAAATGCAGAGTTTTTAGTGTGTGAGTTGTCAACACTCTTTTGAGTTACGATGCATTCAGTACTTGGCAAGTTTACTGATAGCTGTCAAAGTCTCCACGTATCAATTGCCATAGCACAATATAGTATATAATTAGGGTTGCTGAAAGGTGGTTTACTCAAGTTAAGCAAACCAGCGTACAACAAAGTGTTCAATGTGGGGAGACCCAGGAGGAGAGAGCAGCAATTAAAGGTTTTGTTATTAATAACAAAATCCAATTTTAATCTTACAGATCCATCTGATAATATTAACAGAGGTGAGTCTGTATATTAAAATTGGTATAGTTTTGAGGGTTGAAAAATGTGTGGAGAAAGACAGACAGCCCGTGTGCACTTGTAGGTATGCCTTTTTATCCATTGTGGTAGAAAATTTTTTAAAACCGTTTTGGATAGGGAGCAATATATGGGGGGCTAGGGCTGAAAATGCGTGTGTCTTTTAAGTCTTTTCAAGGTCTGAAAAGGCTTGTATTGTTTTTCTTTTGCTGTATGCCAGATGTATTTTATGTGTATGTGAGACAGGGGTATGCCGGGGGGTAATTATAGCCCCTTTGGCTTTATTGGGAGTCTTCATATCAAGTTTTGAGTACATTACCCCACACACGCTTGCAGACCCACCTTACACACCAACCACCAATGCAAACAAAAATCTCCACCCCAGGCCCGTGGCGTACGACCGGGTGGGGCAAGTTGCCCCCTCTGGCTCGAAAAAATCGGGACGATATGGACCAAAATATGAATTTTAATCCTCTTTTTCGGGGAAAAGGTTCGACAATTTCAGCCCTAAATTGGGCAAACAATTACGCAAATTCTGCAATTTTCACGCGTACGCGCGCATTTGGTAAAATTCAGACTCTCAACCAGGAGGCCAAAACCACCGGGACGGATACGAAGTCTGCCCCCTTGGCGGGGACGGACTTGGAAATTTGCACACCTCTGGATCGACACTCGAGTACGACACTGACACAGGCACCAAAACAATTGTCAGCTTATAACATGCAAGCACCGTGAATGGTGAAATAAGGGCCAATAGGCCTACTACCAAGGGATAAATGATGAACCAAAATCATGTCCACTAAAGGGTCACATTTTCCTGATTTTGTTGATGAAAAGGTAAAAAATTTAAAAGCACCTCTGACACGACAGTCCACTTTTTGGTGATGAGATGTTCAAAAGGTAGAAAAGGGACCATTCTTAGGGGATAAGGTCTACTTTGACAACTTGGAGGCCATGATAACCAATGCATCTCAATGTTCTAGCCGAGAGGAAGGAAGTTTTTATCAAGATGTAAGCCCAAGGATGTAAGTGGGTTTATGGTGTCTTTTGTTCGGTCTCTGTTAATTTGCAGGCCGACAGGACAGGACAGGGACACAACACACAACACACACTACAGTTACACTTACAGATGTATTAGAAATAACAATTTAGCTACATTGTTTACATTCAAGTGTGGAATCTTTAGCCAAATTCTAGTTTAATACCTAATGTGAATAAACTTATCTCCAGTCCACGTCCACCAACCTTCAATGGGCCAAGCAATTACAATTCTGTGGCAGATCATCAGATTTACGCTTTGCTAGTTTGGGACTGCCATGATGGGTTTCAATTGCCACGTCCATTAAAAATTCTATACCATTCCCCAGGAGGACCTTCAAACTTAGCGTTGAACAGGGCAGTTCTAGTTTATACTCAAGACTTGTGCTTAGGATGGTACTAATTAATGCCAATAAAGAGTTATAATAAGGTGGTGACTGCTCGAACTGATACTCTGTTATTTTCTGCATTCGCATTCTTGCATTCTGCCAAATTACAGAGACCGGTGAATAAGTGTAAAAAAAGTCAGGTTTTTTTATATGATAAGAATTGGATTTTTGTGGGATCACATGGCCTATTGAGGGTGAAAATTGGGACACCAAAACTGTTGCATTTTGGGAGGACGTACACCTCTGGGGAAAAAGGGACTTAATGGATATGGGCACATTTCACATGCCTGAAGAAATAGTTTTGTCTTAATACTATGTGGCTTTTAGGGCAGTGCATTCTCTTTGGGAAGATGGGATCATAGGGGCTGTATTCCATGGCCTTGACCAATGTGGAAGCCATTTTCATTGTACTGAGTTCAAGAGGCAGGACTAGAGTGGGAAGCTGGGACCCCGCCCCCCACTCACTCCAAAAGATTAAATCATCGTTTTAAAACAGACTCAGGGGTGAAAAAATCATAAGTCCTTAAAGGGTCATCCCCACTCATTGTGCACAGTTTAAAGGTATAGAGTAGAATAGTGCAGTTTCTCTATCATGCATGTGGAATGTATCTCAAGTTTTCCACCTATTTGTGTTTAGTTTATTGAATCCTCAAACAATGTGACTTTTTATTAAACCCAATAGACCCTTTCAAATTTTCAAAGTATACCAAAACATGATTGATCCTGATAAGTGTCCGCACATGTGATAACACTCTCTTAAAACGGAAAGAGTGAAAACCATCTAAAAGAGTGAAATCTCACTCCAAAAAAGATCCAGCTGAGTGATGCATCCTTTAGAGTGAGATCCACTCAAAATTAAAAGATGAACAAAATAACTCTAAGGACAGAGTGAACTGATAATCCTTTTTGAGTGAAACTAGTCACTCTTATATAGTTGTGATTCTTTAGGAATTTGTGTTTGTTTGGTGAGTATATTGAATGTGTAGGTCATAATTCATAGCACGTTACATGAATGAATATAATGTGGCGCATCATTGGCATGACTCGGTGTGACATGGATGCGTGTATTGATCACGGTATCATGCATGCCCGGTGACATGCATGACGTGCGGTTCGTACATGTGTAAGCCTTAGCCTGGCCGGGAGGGAGCCTGGCGCAGACTACCCGTATGTACGAGTAATAATACAGTACATAACATTTAATGCTTCTCCACACTTTGTCTGTCCAAATGTATGAACGGTGACCGACCCATACATATACTCACCCGTGAAGATATTCTATTTGATTTTTCACTAATTTAAACTTCGTTTCAACCGTTTTGCTGACGGTCTCACTTAACTCGTCCGCCATGTTGTTTGAAAATAATCACACGATTTGCGACGTTTCTGATTGGCTATTAGTTCACTCCGAAAAGAGTGAGCATTTTCTCACTCTTTTAGAGCTAAAACCCGGTCAATAAGAGTTCAGAGTGGGCTTCACTCCGAAGAAGAGTGGCATTTTGAGCCACTCGGTAAGAGAGTGATCTCTGTTAACCGCGAGTGAAGGTGTCGGGTTGCATTTTCTCGCTTTTTAGAGCTTAAAGCCACTCGATTAGAGTTAATTTAAAATAACTCGAAATTCAGAGTGATTTTCACTCTTTCATTTTAAGAGAGCACGCAACTGTTGGGCACAGCACTAGCGCTTATTTCACCCTTACGTAATATGTAGTGCGCATCACTGGCAAGCGCTTGTGAATATACACAAGCGTATTACGATGCTCGTGTACAATGTATTTATCTTCAAATATTTCCGATGTTCATTTGAAAAGGTCTATATAGCTTGAGGTCAGTGACCATTCCTAATGAAACCAGCATTCAACAAAATGACCAGCCAATCTAAAGTTACCAAAGAATTCCAGCCAAAATAGAAATGCCAACACCTGAAATCAACAAGGTCTGGGAATAACACTGTACTTTTCTCCACCTCTTTGGCAGCTCATTAGAATGCAATCAGGGCCACAATGCCAAATCCCCAGCTGTATACTGGTTAGCCAAGTGATGATAATGGCTAGAACTTTGGCTGCTGGGGTGTGGAAGTGGGTTTATTTCAGCACAACTATCACCCTAACAACATCTTTATACCAAAAGTTACAAATGGGATGCAGGTGATAAGGTTCATGTTGCCTTATACTCAGAGACAGAGAAGGGGATGTAGGATCATGACCTATGTGTCACCCAAAAGATCTGGAATGAGTTGATTTTATGGGTTGGTACATTTTGTGACCCCACTTTGCCTAACTCAAGTCACAATTGAGCAGCCTATATATGGAATTAAAAAGTGCATGTGATACTGTACTTTATTCCATAAAGGCTGCCGAATTCTGAGTAGGGTCAGGCAAAGTGGGGTCACAAAATGTACCAACCCTGATTTTACTCTACTCTGCCTGGTCTATTCACTGATTAACTCCTGATCCTGATTCAATACACTGAAAAGTTGCTCCTTCATAGTTTTACATGCTCCTACATTTGTTTCATTTTTGTAGTGTATGATGAGACAAACTAACATGCAGAGCTCAAAATATAACACATACACTCACACACAGGTACACACACACATGTGCGCACCTTGCACACACACACACACACACATTGTGACAAAAGTTTGTATGATTAGACAGATCTTAAAAGGATTGAAGGCTTATATGGTTTAGACTAAATCTTGCGCATATTCCAAAGTAAGTAAGCTGCAGTAAGTAGTGAGCTGGAATTTAATAAAAACAAGCCTGCCACATGATACTGAATTGTGGACAAAATTGGGAGGGGGAAAAGAGTAATTTGTCAAGCTTCCCCTGGTACATTACTCAGTCAGTGTCAAGTCCCTTTGTCCAGATGCCGGGACTTGAGGCATCAGGCTAGCAGCATCCAACATCATAAATAGGCAAGTGGCAAGTGCTGAAATGTGTGTCTACTGGGGTGATGTTGAACTTGTAAAAGATACTAATTGGTTTCTCAAGGGGGCTGTGCCATGGGGCTAGTTTAGTGGTTTCATCACTCACTGGTGGTTAGTGTGAGCATAATCGACACCAATAGGTTTACATTGGGGAGACTACACAGCTATGTCTACTATGCTATCTTGAAATTTAACATCATTGACTGAAGTCCGAAATAGTAAAACGGGAAGACTGATTTTAATCGTAGGAACCTTATGGCAGTATGGGTGTGAGAGTAAGTGTGTGCGTGCATGTGCATGCGTGTGTTACGTGTGTGCGTGTGTGTGCATGTGCCAAATACACTTGTGATGAAATGTGTAACTGTGTAGTGGTGGATCAGGTTCAAACCTAGCATGCTTAGGTATTGAAAAAAGGGGCTTGGGGGGGGGGGTAAAATGTGGTCAAAGGTCATGTAGGGTCACTTAAGGTCATTTGTTGTGCATGTGGAACATGGTTTAGTAAACATTTCATATAGAAGTCCCAAGTATGCAAGTGAGGCATTACAATTTATTCTGTCATGTGCTGTATGATGTTGTACAATAGTGCTTGAAGTTGATGGAATAAATGGTAATACCTCATTTGCATACTTGTAACTTCTATATGAAAGGTCTTCTCATGGTTTAGTATCAAGTTGCAGTGATGGATCAGTGTCATATTTGGTATAGGAGCAGGCCCGTATGCATGGGGGTGCAGGGGGTGCAGTCCCCCAAATTCCACAAAAGGGGCAAAAGGTCCACTTTTGCTGAATTTTTTGATAAAAAGGTCCAAAATTTAGGCAACTTTTTGGTGATAAAATGTTCAAAAAGTCGAAAAAGGGCCATTTTAGGGGGATTAGGTCCACCTTTAGCAAAAAAGGTCCACTTTAAAAAAAGTCTACTTTTTCGAAGTGCCGCACCCCCCCTATCCTGCGTATGGCCCTGTATAGGAGGGCCTACCTATGTTATATATTACAACAAAGGGCTTATGCGGGGGTACTGAGGTGGATGTCAAGTGTCATTTTTTGGGCCACTTAAGGTAATTACCAGTGCAGATACTGCTTACAATAAATTTACTAATCCACATAACATATTTAATCAATGGCCTCTATATGGGACTATTTTCAACATATTTTTATAACCGGTCTTATATGATTTGATTTCCATGGGACTATTTGGCAATTTATGTGTAGCTCATCCTCAGCTTGTCATCTGGTTATTTCTTTGTTTCGAGTACAGACATATTAAAAGTAAACCAATGTCCTTCCTCAGGTTAGACACTTGGTGACCTGTTGATCCTTGATGTTTCTATCATGTCTTGGCAAATTTTGAGATGTGTCACAGTTAAGATGTTAACAACATTTGCAAAATTAGCTTTTTAACAGAGTAAATGTATGTGAAGTTATGTGGTGATATTATATTCTGCATGTATCACTTCCACAATTTTGAAAAATGTGAAAAAAAAAGAAAAATTCAAAGACTGTTACAATGAATTGCAAATATTGTATTGATTTGTTTTATTACTGATTTTGAAATGTTTGGAAACTACCAACATTTCTGATTGTACTATTGAAAGTCATCTGAACTTGTTCCCTTCAAGTGTTGTTACCTAAATGGTCTGGCCATTTTGGAGACTGTATGGCAGTCTCGGGTTTGACTCAATGCAAGAAAAATAAGGAGTAAGTTCCAAGTATTTTGCTGCCAAAGGGAACGTACTATTCAAATGGTCACTTTGTATTTACTCAAGTTATTTGTCTAGTTCAACTTATGGCACAACTAAGTTGGAATAAATCGAGTCTAAAGGTTGAAATATTTATCAAAAATAAAGGAGGATTATGATTGTATCTGCAAACTGGTACTAAATCCCCTATAAAGCTTATGTTTGGTAGTTTTGTGAGGGTAATATTTCTTTTTGATGAGGCAAAATCCAGTTTAATAAGTGGACTTGACGTTGATGTTATCATGGAGGAGACCATACCTCTTGCAGACAGAGCTAGACAGGCATAAACATACTGGCTAGAATCATTTGCTGATTTGATCAGTAAGCAAAACTTTCTCCTGCTGGGCTTTATCTAATCAGTATCGTACAAATGTGACTTTAATGTTTTGGGATAGGGTATGTATTGTAGTTTATTAGCTCTTCAAATTGAGCAAAATATATATGCCTAGTTGGTATGTACATAGATAGTATCATGAAGCATGAGTGGCATAATGTAATATGAACAGAAATAATTCATTACATAGTCCGTGACCACTTCTCTGCAGTTACCATGCTCTCCACCAGCGATTTCTTTATTATTGCACTGTGAACTTTTTATTGGTGTATTTACAGTCAAACAGATTTATACAAAGACTTTGGTGATACCATTGAGTGGCAATTGTTGCATTCTGAGCCCCAGTAATCTATGTGTGGGTCATTCATCACACGTCGCCGCCGTCTTTTTGACGTCAAATCAAGTGGAGACATTTTGTGTGAAATCCGGACCTACCGTTTCATCACAGACTAGTGTCACTGTGAAGATAAAAATATTTTAGGTTCATTAAGCCATACATTGAATTTGTTACACATTATAAGCTTATATTTATTGATTTGGCTCCATGGCAATTGAAATTAAGTCTCAAAGTATGTCACTTCTGTTAGGATGCATGCCTGGAATTTCACTTCTTAAATTCAAACTGTTAATGTAACCCCATATAATCCCCACATATAATCATATTCACTAATTAGGCTACAGTCCCTAAACACTTCTAGCATTACAAACTTGATGCTAATTTCTTAGGCCTACACCAAACCTAGTGAGCATAGACATAAAAAAGTAGGTAGCGGATGCCCACTTTTTCACAAAATTGTCCTGTGTTTAATGTTGTTTTTGGTTTGCCATTTACAAGGGACTATTATTACAACAATTTCCCATGCATACAACAGTTAGCCTTGACTCAAACATCCAGTGAACACAATAGAAGAGGGGATAGTTCAAGTTGGGTGTAGTGGGAGAGGGCGCAGTTCAATTTGGGTAAACCTGGGAAATACAAAGAATGTGCAGTCAGCCTGTGCATTATCTGCCATACACCAAAAATCTAATGCAAAAATGTAACTTCTATTGAAATTGAGGGCAGTCTCTTTAAATTTTGAAGAGCATCACTGGCTTTAAACCTACAATGTGGCAGTCATTGTAGTATGTCACACAACTTGATCATGTTCCAGCATATGGAAAGTGTTAATGCACTTTCAGAACAATCCAGTTAACATTCAAGCACATGGTCTTTATTTTGGCAAATGTGCCGCACCACTCCCTAGTCATGCTAGCATTATCGGTTTAATCCAAAAATACCTCCACCATTCCATTTCCACCAATCTACAAACAAATGTTACTGTTTAGGGGCTGCATGTACTTTCTAACCAAGTGATACTTACCAAATGACCTATACAAAATTGGCAGCCATCTTATTCACCTTTAGTAGGGTCACTTTATAAAATTGTCCAATGTTGTCATGTTATTGTTATGAAAGTGGTGTTAAGTATATATTGATGTTTGTGGGTTTCTATGACGATCAGCGCTACTTTTTGGATATTATCCAGTAAGTATTTCAAGTTCTGGCTTTGCACAAATGGCTACAAAGGACCATTCAGAGAATACTTTATATTCTTTTATTCTTAATAGTATTTGCTTTATTCCTTAGTTCATTCATTCGGTAAGTATTCACAATTGTCAAAAATCAAAGTACTTTTTTTAAAGCTTTGTGTCAATTTGATCACCAAATATATTATTGTCTATTACTTGTCATTATTGAGTGCTACCTGTTCAACTTTGCCATGGCAAAAATACCAACAACAGAAATTCCCTTTTCTGTAATAAATGGTGTATGAAATTGCCACCCACCACCTCCACACCCCCTAGGGCACGATACCTATTGTAGTAAGACCATAAACATATTGGTGATCTTATGCTTGGTGTTTATTTGTTATTTGTAATATTTCTTCATGTATTGATTAAATATTTTATTAGGAAATTTGTTATTGAAATAAGTTGTCAGTACCCTAAAGAACAAAGGAAACATTTAGGTCAAAGTGGCTGGACAAGCCTGGTGAAGTATAGGCTTGATGATCGATGTGGTAGAATAATTTAGAATACACCAGGGGTGTCCAACCTGTGGCCTGCGGACCATTTGCGGCCCGGCCCGCTAAGAGCTCTCATGCGGCCCACGAGGTACTTAAAATTAAAATGCATAAATATTTTAAATAATAGATTTAAAAAAAGATGTCATTTGAATTAGTTTAATTTCCTCAATCTGAAACTGAACTTTTTTAACATTATTGGAAATGTGTCCAATTTCATCAATCTGAAACCAACATTTTCTTACAATTGTAGGGAAAATTAGTCCAATTTCCTCAAAATGAAGCAAAAATTCTTCCAAATTTGCTAACAGGTCAACAAAAATGGAAAATTTGTGTTAAATTTTACCAATCTGCATAATCTTCTATTGCTATGGGTCCCTTTTTCGGCAAATATTGGTATAGATATGGGTCCTATACACCCAGACTTTTGTAGACGCGTAATAAACCAAACTTGAGAGCCCTGATTACTTGTTTGCGGCCCGCAGTAGTAGTGGATTCAATCAATGCGGCCCCTGTGTCAAAAAGGTTGGACACCCCTGGAATACACCATGTCTTTTTGGATAAAATACTGCACAAAGTCAGTTGATTATTGAAAGGAAAGTGGACTTAGGCTTTGGATGGTCATTTTCAGGATTCATTTTGTAAGGCAAAAAGAAAAAAAGTTGCAGCTTAGCCCAAACCACGTAAGTGCTATGCATTTTGGGGTTCTGTTTGTTGTTGGTGGTGGTATTTTGTAAAAATGGCTGTTATGCATAATTTCTTTTTGATTGCAGATTTGATTCTCACTTTTCTAACAGCAAATTTTCTTATTTTTTCTACAAATTTGAAAAATGGGGAAGTACATTTCACTTGATGAACTAAAATTGTGCCTAGGTGTCTCTAGAAAGCTTTATTTTTATCTTGGTCTAGTTGAGATCAGGGGCAGCAGTAAGGGAAAACAGAGATTTTAAGCAATAAATTGCATAAACATTAGGTTTCTTCCCTATATGAGTTGATAGTGTACTGTTTCCCCCTCCTATGATTTTATCCTGGCAATTCCCCTGGTTGAGATGAATTTCTGTCAAATGCTGAAAGAGTCCCGTCTTTGGGAAGGCTTGGATCTCGAGTGCCCTATCTTGCAATAAGTTCATCAGGACTGGTAGTGTAATATGATTCTGAAAATTATGCTTTTCAAGTCCAAAAGTGCCCTATGCTTTTGAATTCAAGAATTGGTGTCCCCAGAATTTCATTTTTGACATTTTCTTCAGCACATGATTGGTTTAATGTCCTAATTCCCCAAAATGCATTCCTTCATTTGAAGTTTAAAGTTGAAGTTTGTCATATTGTAAGTTTTTAGTTACATTCCAAACTACAGCAATATTTGGAAAAAAAATTGTTTTTGATCATAATACATAATCGATGACTTCCATACCAAGTTTTGTATCATAGATTCCAAAATGGAACAAAGAGCAGAGTTGTCATGCTATACAGATCTTGTCGGATGTCTTATATGGCATTTACACTGGGCAAAAGTCATTATTCAAGTCACTTCTTTTTCCAATGATGACTAAGGATTAGCATAAATTAATTTCTGTTGTAGTTGTTAACACTTAAACTGATTTTGAATTTGCATTCAGAATAATGAATTACGTGTTTGCTTGGAGATATAATGAAAGTTATGTCGGCATTTATTTATGGCCTAGAGTCGGGCGTCGGGCATGGTAACTTGAAATTGATAACGATTTTCATTTACACTCAAAAAGTCATAATACAATTATGACTTACTTGAATTCACCCAAATGAATGATGATAAAGTCATCATTGAAACTCGACTTTTTGAATTGCGCCCTAATTGACTTTTTGAATTGCGCCCTAATTACGACTGAGCTTGTTTACACTCATCACGGAAATGAATTTGATTACGACCTAAGTGAATTCAATGACAACTTTTGCCAGTGTAAACGCCCTAATAGTTGGATTCCTAGGCATAGGGCATGCTTTGGTAGCAATATACACTATGAGTTACAACATGCTTATCCACCAAGGACAGAGTTCAGTGGGTCATACCTATACATGCATTGACATGAACTGACCTTGTGTGACCTGGGTATCATGTATCATACCCAAAAACCAAGGGGTGTATTTTCTAAATACATTGGTGAATGAAGGCTACTGAACTGTGCCAAGGGAATTGAGATTTTACTAGCTCATAGTGACAACATAGCAAGGTAGCACACTTACGATAATAAAAGGGAGGAGGGGATGTCTAAAGAAGACATGGAAGAAGCAAGTGGAGGAGGAGAGTAGGAGGGTTGGGTTGAGGATGGAGGATGCATTGAATCAGGTGAAATGGAAGGAAGGAGTAAGGGCGGTTGCTGCAAATGTGAGGTGAATCCGGCCACCCCCGTTGATGGGGACAAAACCGGATTTAAAAACTTTGGTTTTACTACTTTTACTACTACTACTCTTGTATTGGGTATCTTGGCCTCTCATTTCGGTCCCTGATTTTGGCCTTGAAGGATGTTGTAAAAGAGTAAATGTCTCTCGAAATTTGTCCATCTAAGCAAGACAGCCGGGGTATATGCAAGTCTTAATATATTTTTTTCATTATTACCATGATCTTCATCATGATAATTAGTATTAATGGCTTTGTTTTCTTTTGTGTGTTGACAGGTCGTGAAACGCTAGATATACTAAACCTGATTGGTCTACCACTCCCAGCCAATGTAGATTTCACAGAAGGACTCACAGGAGCAGCTTTCCTCTTCCATGGGGAATCCAATATAGGAAGACTAGCATTCCAGGTTTTCCCTAGGGACTTTGCACAATCGTTTGCTGACTTTTCCTTTTTGGCGACAGTGAAACCCACATTGGACGATGGCGCTCTCTTTGCTGTAACTAATAACATGCAGGATAAACTGATCCTGGGTGTCAATATATCGAGTAGTACTGAGTATCATAAGCATCAGACTATCTCTTTGTTTTTAACTGATATAAGGAATGATGATGACACTGTTGTTGCTGCAGAATTTTTAGTGCCTTCTTTTACCAACAAGTGGACAGAACTGGGGATAAGTGTGATGGGTGATTCTGTCATGTTGTACTTCACTGTTGTTGAGTATGGTCCAGTGTCTTTTAACCTAGCCGACTCTCAGGCTGGGAGCTGCAGATCCCTGACGATGCAGCGGTGTTTGTTGGCCATCTTGGCCATGGAAAAGGGCAATATAGGGCAAGTTTTCAGGTTGGTATTGTCTTTTTAAGCGCAAGTCTTCGTCGTACGCTCTTGGGGAAAAAATGCAACTCAACAAGCAAGCAGACAGACAGGAAGTAAACCCACTAAAATTGTGGCACAAAATTGCCTATTAAATGTCTAAGTGCATGCGTTTTATCCGTAGTTTGTTGATTTTGCCGTGTTGGGTCCCATGAACATCCATTGTTCTACCCATGACCATATGTTCTGTGTTTTGATTTGACCTCTTTTTTAGATTTTTTCATATAATTTCAAAGTTCTAATTTCTTTGCATGACATTTTTGTTGTCTGTTACTTTTGTGGCATTCCTGATCTGTTTGTTTTTGTTTTTATCTTGGGGTTTTCTTAACAAGAAGTGAGCATTTCATTTCCACAGCGTTTGTATCGCTTTACTTTTAATATGATCATATTGACAAGTTTCAGGATTGTGTCAACATTCAGAGTACATTTTATATTTCAATTCTTAAATTGGCAATATTAAGGGGGAGGTTTTCAAAATGGGGAAAGCAGAATGAAACATGAAGGAACATAACTCAAAAAGGAAACATCATATGACCATGAATTTGATATAAGTATTAAACACACTTCGATCTCTGGCACCATGGAAGCAGAATTGTAATATTACGTTTACATTACTTGCATGGTCAGTTCTGGTTCCCATGGGGACAATTAAACAATCTTCCAGCTAGTACCCTGCATGTTTTCTTCCTACACATACCATCCAAATTTGGTGCCAATTGCATTTTGGTTTTGTTGTTATACATAGATACATACATGTTAAGCACTTATATAGCGATACTACTATAATTAATTGTTTAGGCAATCAAAGTGCCTACATGGTTACCATGGCAATCAGAGTAAATTTTTACACAAGTTTGAAAATTTAAATAAGGGAAATTAAGTAAATTGTAGTAGGTGTACATATTCCAACCCCCTCAACAATGAAGGTATTGCTTTGATTTTTTCCCAAAAAAAATATTTAGTGACAAATTATTGGAAATTGATTATGTAGGTTAACCTTGAAAGTGTTTTGAAATGTTTTCAATTTATGTTAATGGATTAAGTATCGGTTTTCTTGTTTAGCCTGTATTTACCATTTATTATCATCTTAGAACTTAATGCTATGTTATTTTGTTGAATTTTAGTTGAATGTATGTATGATTATTTTAGTAATTCTAGAACTTCATAGTTCTCTGTTTTGTATTTATACACAAGACCAATGGATGCCCCCTAGATGCCCTTTGACTCCAGTAGCCTGGATTAGTATATTACCATTTTCCAAATACCATTATAGACCAGCATAAAGTGATATGCTCATTGCACAGATTCATAGCACAAGTACTGTACAGACCCGAGTATAGTCCTCTGCTTGATTATAATCCCACCCTGTTTTAAAAGATTCTAAAGAATAGTAGAAAATCCTATTATAATCCCACCATAAGTTTTTTTCTGGAAGGCAATAGATTACATGTAATTTTGGTTACAATCATTACTGTTTTGGTAGTACTGATTTTATTTACAAAATTATGCTTCTGTTCATTTACCAGTCTTTGTTGATCACACACCTCATTTGACACATGAAAATATTTGGAATAAGTTTTAACACTGAAAGGCTGAAATCTTCATGTTTAAGGTGAAGATCCCATTACAACCCCCCCCCCCTAATTTCAGGTTAAAAGCAGGTGGGACTATACTAGGGTAGTAGTACAGTAATAGAAATAAGCAAGCATGTTTGTAGTGTAGATGAGTTTTATTCACAAATCAAGTCTCTGTCACTGGCTACTGGACATCAATAGAAGGACTGATTACACTAGATCACACAAGGGCATGGCAGTCACATCAGGCAAGTACCATTTAGTGAGCACTAGAGGGGCACAACAAGAGAAGATATAAATAGCTTCCCACAATGCATTGCTTCCAATGGAGATTTTTGTGCAGGTAGTCATGTGAATCTTTAGAGACAAAACATTCTTAAAATGCAAGTCTGTGATGATAACTGTTAATTTAGCCATGTTTCATCTCTAACAATTCACATAGGTACCTGTACAAAACCTCCATTGGGAGCAATGCATTGTGGGAAGCTTTTTCTCTTGGGCATAACTAGAACAATTGCACAGCAGTAAAGGCAAGTAGTTCACAAGTAGCTCAGGTTCATGTCTTGTTCAAGATGAAGGCCAAACTTGTTTAATAATTTGTCCTCGGCACAAAAATCTAGGGCCAACTTTTTAAAAAATTGAGGGCGGTATGCCATTCTGAAGCCTAAGCAGACAAAGGCGGCCAAGCCTCATTCAATGTAGCAACTCGCCCAACAGGGCTGGAAAAAATGCATAAACTTTTCCCGGGAACAGCCAAATTTTCCTTCAAGATTATCTAAAGAAGTCCTCAACAATTTACCTTTACTTTTTAATTGTATTTCTTTATTTAAAGGGCAAAAAAATTCCCTCAAAATATCAAAATTTCACAGGAATGTCATTCCCAAATTCCTCACTTTTTCCAGGCATGTTGCCCAAATGTAACAAATAGATTACAGCAATACAATCTGCAAATGAGCTGATTTGGGGTGCTTGGATGAGGGCCGGTGATGGACAACCTCATAGTTTACATTATTCATATATAAATATTCCAAAATAACATTGCAATTGAGTTGACTCTCCTACTCCAACGAGCCTGATAACGCTTAAAAAATTGCAAATTTTTCATTAAGATTTTTCACTTAGCTTAAATATATTGCTCTTTGAAGTGGATGTCAATCCAAAAAACTGAAGATAGCCCTCTCTGGAGAAACACTGGTGGTAAACTGTACTGTGAATCCCACAAATTCCAACTCTAAAAATATTCGTCTTTAACTTGACAGTGAACCAGCAAGTTTAGATATCAAAGTGCATTAGTTCACAAACTGCACATTTCAGAGATACACGTAGCACATTATCATGAATGTTATTTTGGGTAGACCATTGCCGCTTGCAAATGACTCATGTTAATTTTGTGTGTGTTGTTAAATGTTTTGGTTTACAGGGTGTAATACAAGATATGGAAATCGTCAATGATCCGGGAGCAGCCGATGAAAAGTGTGATCGGCAAGATCAGGTAGGTGAAAAAAAGCCTGAATGCTATCACAATATAGGTTGTTAACATAAGTAGCATTTCTGACTTATTCATCTTCCTGTTATTACATTGTGGAATAGTGTCATAAATATTATTGGTCCATTGAGTTGTTTGAATTGTTAATAGTTCAAGTCCGATTTGGAGTCTCCTTGGACAGTTTTAGATCATGAGCATTTCTCGTCCACAGGAAATAATTATAGGCACTGTTGTCTGCGGTGCTTGAGGGATTCTTAACCAGTTTATGACATGCGTAGGGGGTTTGCATGATCATCCCATGTCTAAATTTGGACAAAACATAGCTAGGACTATAAATATAAACCATCAACAGGTACAATTCTAGACAAAACATATGACAGCTTGACTTGGAGTCAATTTAAGTTCAAAATAGCTCGTTTGTATTTTATTTGTTAGAACTTCAATAATAATGGAAATCATCTAGGGTAAACATTCAACACAGTTCATGTTGTAAATGTAAACAAATGGCAATTGACAAAGTAAGTTGTCAAATTGACAGTAAGAGTTCGCATGTGGCAGTAATTGGCATAATCCGCTCCAGTCTAAATTCTAAACTAAACTTGGTAGATGTCCAAAATCTTACTGCTATATTTGGACTTTGTAAAAATCCTTTTCACATTGTAAACATGAACAGTGCCATTGATTTGGCAACTTAGTCAATGTCATAACATTACTGTCTGTTGTGCGTATGGCCCTGCATTTCAACAGCTGGCTTAATCCCGCACATTTAACCAAAACCAAACGAAAACCAAACACTCACTTTTCTGTAATTGCGAGTGATGTAAAGCAAATATAGCAAATTTTGGAAGGGTGCCTTCCCCATGTTTCAAAAGTTTTGAGATTTTGCACAGCTGTGTTGGTAACTGTCTAGTACATTATACCTGTTGTGGTAATGCTCAAAATAGTATATTTGTCATAAAAGAAGAATTTGTAATTAGAATAGGGGATTCATGATTCTAAATCATCAGCGATGCTGGAAATGCCAAATATCTGTCCATCCACTGAAATATTCTTATGCAGTGGGGGGAGTTTAGTATGCAAACATATCATTGGTTGTTGCCTATCTAATATAGGGGTTTACGTGCGCATGTAAACAGTTTTGCATTGCACGCAGCTAACACTCATGGACTGGTTCATTTTAGTTTTGTCTTTTTAACTATGTAATTGAATCTAAAATATATTTGGCAATTAAAACCACCAAAACTAAATAAGAATGACAATAAAACACCAGCGTACCCAGCCGGGGTTGCGAAGGCATCCCAGGGGTTTGCAGATACAAAATCAGCTATTTTTACTTATCAGAGGTCCATGCACCCTGACCGCTCCTTCAGGTCCTCCAGGCCTTGGTACCCCTATGTACTAGGATATGTTGTTTTGTCTATATTGTGTCATATTGGATATGGGCACTATTGGGCAGTCCAATATTTTTTATCGTAGTGGAAAAAAGCTGCACCGACATCCACTACTCAAAATATTGGACTGCCTATCCAATTCGACACAATGTTAGATAGGCAGAACAACAAATCCTATCACATATTCTGTAAGTGCCAGTTTAAAATTATGATCTTAACTTGACTTGAGTGATCCAATGGAACAGCTAGTCCTAGCAGTTTTTCATTTCAATGGTGCAATGTCATGGTCTAATGTGCCTTTGATTAGTTTGGAGTTTAACCTCAGGACCTGGGTGGTGTGAGAGCAATCTGCCACAGCCAATTATCACATCATATAGGAAGTCCAATCTGTCTGGTTACACATCTCATTTAGACATGACATTAGGGCACAAACCAACACTACAGTTTGACCAATACTAGATAGGCAGGCCTGTAAAACAGTGCAACTAAGTTACAACATGAACAGAGCAAACTCTGTATATATATATATATATATATATATAGGTTATGCACGATAGTGTATGCACATACATGCCAGTTATTTTCTGGTTCGCAACTTTTAAAATGATATGTATTAATTTATTTAGGGATTCAAGAGTGTTGTCTCAAATCCATTTTTTTTTAAAATTATTCCTTATTGGGCTCTGGAAGTGGGGATGCAACTCCAGTAGGAAATCATGAGGTACAGTGAATTAAAGCTTGTTGTTTACATTGGAGTGTTAAGCACTATCAGTGATTCTGCAAAAAATACCTTAAAAGATGAAAGATCAGTCAAGGGGAAAAAAATCCATTATGTACTTTTTAGACTATGGGGCGCGGACCAATAACAAGCTGCTAACAAATCCGTAGTCCCTTAAAGGGATAAGACAAAGCCCGGGGTAAATATTGCTAAAATTAACATGACAGAAATCGTCTGTGCCTAAATAAAACTTGCAAATTTTTAAAATGATAAAAATGTCACATCAATTTCTTTCAAAATAGCAGTGACCAATGGATATGTATAGACTTCAGTTAGCAAACCCCATTAACTAAAAGAACTTACAATGGGCAAGGTATGCGAAGCCCTTGGTATCAGCCAGGTGTTATTACCGCCACGATTCGGGTTGAGAAAAAAATACCCATCCTTTTTCACAAACCATGGTCCTAATGCAATAACTAACTAGGTACATTTATGATATAGGCGTTGACCCTAAGTTGCTTCTGAAGCGACGGTAAATTGAATACAAATGAGTTACGCAATAAGTTACGGACTTTAATTCTGCACAAAGTTGTTAGGTCAAAAGCTTGCCCAGCAACATTCTGGCATGATGTTGTTGGTCTGTCTTCTTTTCCGAATCAATGAAGAAAAAACATGGACAAAATAATTGAGCACGCACTATAGAAGCTCAAGAATTATTGATTTGGGAATGAGGATAAGTATTTGGCGCTTAAGTAATAAAAAAGACGCGTTAAACGGAGAGGTGGTAACCCCTGAGTCCTTCAAATGTGAGACAATATAACAAATGGGTCCTGCACTCCCAGATGACACAGATATCTGAAGTGTTTTTTATACACCACATACCGGGCGGTAATGAAATCGTTGCTCCGTTGTTTTGCTGACGTAGCGTGTATTTACTGGTCCTGATATTGGGGGGAAATAAATGTGAAGTGAAATTTTTCATTTTCACGAAAATGTGCAAGTTTTACATTGGGCAAACAGAGTAGGTTCACGATTTTAATAATTATTATGAATTTTAACGCTTGGTTTTGTCTCCTCCCGTGATAGGGATTTCGAATCGACACCGCTAGCAGGGCAGGCCACAGTAGCCTATTTTTCAAATGAAAACTTAGAAGAATGAAAATCCAGCACTATGCAAATGTGAAGCCCATTCAATTGCATGTAACTTAAATTGCCTTATGGACAATGTAAGCCAATTTTGACTAAAATACCAAATTTTCACTTGTAGAGTATGTTAGGCCACTTACACACTCCAAAAATCTAGAAAAATTAGATTTGTATGATTTTTTATTTTCTGATTTAAAGACACTATCAGTGATTCACCTGAAAGAGTATTTGAAGTTTGCAGGAATAGCTTATCTCAAAATCTTTATTTCCATGCAAAAGTATATATACAATATAAAAACATCCTGGACAACATGGAGGAGGTGAACAAAAAGGCCAAAAAGACTTGTAAATGTACACCTCCTAAACGAAAGAAGTTACTGGAGGATTCGCACCGCAACCATCAGCACACAAATGGTAAAACACACACCCCTCACTCCCCCTTCCCCCCCCCCACTACCGACACCAGAAGCTACCAGACACACCAACTCGAAACCCGCTGCGAGTTGCCAAGGCTTACGATGTGAATCACACAAGACAACACCATAATTATTAGCAACTGTTTAAATATAAAAAGATAATCACACAAAGTGAAGTTAAAAGTGAAGGATAAGTCTGTAGAATTCTCATAGGTTACCTTTTCCAACTAAAGAATTGACAGAAAGGTATAAAACAGCAGTGTCAAAGTTATGAATCTCCATTCAATTACGTGTTGTAGTAAATGTCCGTATGGACAGTAATGACTAAAATATCTGAGTTTGTCCTTATTAGGTTGCTTCTGGTCTTACAATTTCCAGGGTATGTTAGGATACCTGTGCTTGTTAGACATGCAAAAATCTGATTTGGATGATTTTTTCGATTTTCTGATTTAACAAATTACTGATAGTGCCTTAAACAGTCCGGGCCGACTGCCGGACCCTGCAATGTTGCCGTAGCCGGCAGTATATTGCCAGTTCCGGCAACATAAAAACAAGCATCCCTGCAGAATTCGGAAACCTTGAACAATTTTATTTGATAGGGACTTTATATTTTACAGGGGGAGGTCCATATTTTACCCATGATAAAGTATGTTATGTTGCTAAATTTTCACCCAGGACTTAAACATTTCACCTTGGGGTTGGGTTTTTTTTTTTTTTTTTTTTTTTTTTTTTTTTTTTTTTTTTTTTTTTTTTTTTTTTTTTTTTTTTTTTTTTTTTTTTTTTTTTTTATTAACTTACCAACTTTAAATTTACCGCGCTTGCAATGCATTGTGGGAAACAACAGTGCCGTACCCGGCAACACATTGCCGGTTACGGCAACATTGCCGGATCCGGCAGTCGGCCCGAACTGTTAAATGAATCACTGATTGTGCCTTTAAGAAAACAAACTAAAAAATATCAGTGAAGCCACATTAAAGGGTGACTCCAAGATCTTGGGAACACAATTTGTGGTATTAAGAAAAATAGTGAAACTAGAATATAAAAGAGAGTCACCTAAAAAATGCTCAATTCCAAAATTTGAAATGACTCTGATTTTTTGTTTTGTGCAGTAAAACATTGTGTATTAGTATGACAGTGCCCATAGGATACTGTGTATGACAAAATAATTTTAGCACAAAGCTGTGATTTTTACATAAAAACACTTTGTTTTACATAGCTATTTCACACATGGTTAGTGTATATGGATAGCATTATGTACACGCACAAAAAACATGATTTCTTTGAAATGAGGGTTCCCTTGTCGGGAAATCTCTGAGTCAGCCCTTTAAAGTGGAAAATGTCTCACTCACCAAACTCCTGCTTTCTCATTTTGTTGGGCTTTTTCAATCCTTAGTGAATATGTAAAAGTAGCAGTACAGGGATTTACAAAAGCACTATTGATTTTAATGACCAGACACAACATTTTGTATTGTAATTAAACGATAATTCTTCCAGTCTGTCTTAAAAATTCAATTTCCTGTACTCAATCTAACAGGGTCTTGCAAGTGGGGACATGGAAACGCCAACCACTCCGGGGGGGGGAGCTTACTACTAACAGTGGAGGTTAATACAGATGTGTATAACAGGAGGGGACCACGAAAACCATTCCAGCCAACTACAATTCACCATCTGTGGCAATCACACCCGATATGGAAGATGTTATGTTTGTCCTTGTTGCTCAGAGTGTTACCATCTTTCCTTGCAGGGATGCAGGTTTTTACTGTTGGGGGCAGTTGTGAATTGGTTTTGGTTTATGGGCAAGGTAAGCTGGCATTTGTTTTGAGCAATGTATTGACGGTTCAGTCAGTATTACAACTTTTCATTACTTACAATTGTTTTTTTTTGTTTTGGTCTGGATTTTAAAAGCCCTGCCCTGACCTTAAAAAATTTGAATAAGATGTAATTAGCGACCGATCTGAGGCGTCTGCATAGCAGTGTTTTCATAACAGTTTAGCATGAGATGGAAATGTATTCTGACTGATCAAAATCTGATCTACTTTGACAAAAGTTGGCAATCAGACAATTTAGCTGTATAGCTCAAAATCCCCAGGGCTGTAAAATGACTTATGACAAAGTTCATAAGGCTATAACTCTGCCACCCAAATGGGCTAAAGACAATGGATTCATCTTTTTTTAAAGCTCACCATGCCATGATTCATTAATAGCCTCAACCCCTGGGACTTTACCCTGATGTCGAGTCAAAGAAACGCTACTTTTTTGTAATTATGTGAAATCATCAGCACTTTAAAAGCTTGTTTGATTTGGCGTTTTGTAATAAAATGATGATTCAGCCCAAATTTATGGTCGAGCTATGAGTTGCAAAAAATATTGGGCTCGACTGGTCTCGACCCAATATTTTTTCAAAACTCATAGCGGGAGACATAAATATAGGCGCAAATCTCCAATTTTAGATTATCATGCGTAGGTAGGGATCCGATATTATCGGTACGGACACTCAAAGCATGATAATGAGCAAAAACATGCGTTTTTGGTCAACCAATTTATGTTTAGAGAGTATTCTGTTGGGCTTACAAAAAAAAAGTTTTAGCACTTATAACAAAATGGATTGAAAATCATGGTGAACACTTTGCAGATGGGGTATGGAGTCAAGAGGAAAATTTTATATAATAAATGAAATTGGGCCACCCCCTTTAACTGATGGGCCTATGTGATAATGATTACACTCCCAAGTATATCAGGTTGGATCACATTATTATACTAAATTGCTAACACAATCTGTTAAAGGTAAGTAACATTACATTTTAGCAACAGTTACAGGTATTATGTTGGCACCATAGCTAATGCTTTTTTTTAAATAATAATAAACTCCATTTATTTATTTATTTATTCATTCTTCTTTAACCTGGGGGACCATTCAATGCGCAGCATTGTTCTCCCATGGAGCCCAGGTGGTACAAGACCAGTACATAAAAATAACATAATTACAAATAATCAACAAATCTCAATATAAATCATACATCTAAATACCACTAGAGAAATATACAATGTGGAATTAGATAAGCTAAAATTACATACTTGTAGTTGTAAATATTTTAAAAAGCTATAAAAGACCAATACTTATATTGGTATTTTAATTAATACTTGCTATTGTGTTTTGTATATCTGATTTTTTTTGGAGATGCTTTTCTATATCTTATAAATACACCCTCTTACTAATAATGCTTGATCTAAATCTTGTTTGCAAAGAGATGTCTTTTAGTGTGAATTGGGATATACTGTATTGTTCCTAATAAACGCCCCGGGGCGGTGCATTTTCAAAAGGGAGGGCGTTTATTATAGTCAAAAATGGAAAGTCAAAAATCCCGCAAAAATCACCCTACATACGCTTGTTTTCGCTGATTACCAATAATACAAACGAACGAGCAGGGGGGGCGCTGTTTTCGCACCTCCCGAGGTCGGGGTTCCATACTAATTAAACTATTACAACTGTGCACAACAGCGATCATGATACGGATTACGATAGTCCTGGCTATTAAATCATGTGATTTAGGTAAGCTTAACTCATTTTCTTGAATTGTTTTATCCAAAAATCGTAGGGGGGCATTTATTAGAGCAGGGGCGTTTATTAAGAACAACACGGTAACCAAATGTTTGCTACTTTAAATGTTTACTTGTATGTATGATCCTCTGAAATGGTAAAAGATACCTGACAATAACATGATTGAATAAGAAAAAAATAATAATGCTTAATATAACTTAACACCTCAATTTAGCATCCTGTTGTAGCATGTATTTTAACCTACTGTGGTCCAAATTAAGGTTAGATATCACCAAAACAAAATTCAGTGGGAGACAGTAGACCATATTTAGTTCAAATAAAATACTTCAAAATTGTTCAATTGAATTTTGCATTAGGTTTGTGTTCTGTTTATGGCTCAGTGACATGAGTCTCAATGAACATTACCAGTCACATTTTTTCAATTTTACACATTTCACATATTTTATATTTCGTATAAACTGTTGGTAGTACTACAGAAGCAGCACTCTATCAACACATCAGTCTTGAAGTATACCATATTTCTGCGTGACTGCTTTACTTTTTTGTTGACTTCCTGAAGTTTCTTTGTGGATGTACATCAAGAAAAGAACTTTCCTTGGCATACAAGGCATATGTAATGGATATCAGCCTCCCTGGCAATGTTTAGATTAGCTGTGATGAAAGAAAATAAATCATATTAATTTTGTACTTTATGTACTACATGTATGTTTGTGAACAGTCAGTTTATTGGGTACACATTTCATATAGAAGTCCCAAGGATGTAAATGACGTATTACAATTGATTCTGTCATGCGCTGTATGATGTTGTGCAGTAGTTCAAGATGGAATCATTGGCAATACCTCATTTGCATACTTGGGACTTTTATACTCTGGCTCATAATTTCTTGGACAATTTAGAACGTACGCCCGCTTCCCCACAAAAATGGCGCATAATCGTGTTGCACATAGACGCAGTAATGCAACGATCATTGCACGTGTTTGTTATGTCCAAGAAATTATGGTCTAGAGTATATATGAAACTTCTACCGTTTACTGTTAATTACAGATTACTTATAAAAGCAAAGCTTCTGCATTGTCTTGCTTCTAATAATCTTAACAAGTTGCATTCTTTTCTCTTTCTGGGTGCAAAACTGATCCCTTCTTTACACAGACCACAACCCCCATTGTTACTACCCACGCTCCAACCACAGAGTCTTTAACCACTTTAAAAGTAACTGAAAAGGTAATTTAGCTCAACCATAGGAAGTATCTGTCAGCATGCATGGATACATTTTATCTAGTTCAATATCTGTTGTATCTGTTCATTTGTCAGTATAGGATATGAAAACCTAGTAATTATATATTTGATTGGAAATTTCAAATTGATAAAAAGGTCAGATTAGGCGTAATTAGGTCACAGAAGTACGTAATCTAAATTGATGCTCAACATTTCTTCCTATCCCTATCTGAAGCTTTTTCTTACAAGTTAACAAGCTTAAAATAATAAAGTGTACTCTTACTCCTTTTAAAAGTCTTCTGTAACTAACTATAATTGGTTCTAGATTTTTGCTAACAAAGGCTGTTTGTTCTAACTTCTATTTTCAACTGCACAACAAATCTTCTCTACACAGAACTCCACCCCTATAGTTTCTACCTATATTCCAACCACAGAATCTGTAACTACAGCAAAAGTAACTGAAAAGGTAATGTTAGCAGTCGGTTACCTTTGTGCATGCTTTTCGTATGTATATATTTGTTAAGTAAACCCTGTCATTTGTCATTGGAAAGTTGTTCCTACCAAGAAGGTTTAGGTACTCTTGAATTAATATCCACTGAAACTGGTATTTGTCAACCTGCCTCCACCTAAACCAAGATGTATGGGGCCCAAATATTGCTTGTTTCAATATTTGAAGGCAGTTTAGTTTTGAAATTATAATACTTTGTTTCCTTTCTGGCTGGCAAGGTTTGTTTTCATAAATATTAATACCCTTGAAATATTATAAGGTTTTTAAGTTATATATTTTTCTTTAAAATGTAATGTTTGTGTCCACCTGCCTTAAGGCAGGAAGACACATAGGGATCACTTGTCTACTGTTGTCTGTTGGTGTTTCAGTCTGTTGTGAAAAATGGTTAACATAAGTACAACATGGGATCCCTTATTTGTTGAGGTCAAAGGTCACATACTAAGGTCAAAGTCACATACTAAGTTCAAAGATCATG
>JAMKCH010015110.1:0-62294 GCA_023653785.1 Ophioderma brevispina | reverse complement strand
GGAACTATAGGAACACCGCGGATTACACATGTGGCCTCAAATTTCTCTATAACCTCTCTCATGTAGGCCTGTAATTCTGAGCTTATGCCAATTTGAACATTAACAGACTGCAGTACATACGTTTTAAACCTTGTGAAATTTATGGATTACTGGTGAAAGTGCCATTCTGCTCCCGGGGGGGGGGTGGGGCAACCAATATGAAATGGTAGGGAGGTAAGGCTCGCCGCTTATATGAACCCAGGGTTATATTCGGGTGGGTCCTGGGAGAGACAGCCAAATGCCCTAAAATTTTTTTTTCGAGTGAAAAATTTGCAAAATTTCCACAAAAAGAGGTATTTGAGTGAAATTTTTCCCCCCAAAATAGGGTTCGTTCGTGGACAGTGAAAAATTTTTCCATATAACTATGAGGGTGTTTGGGCAAAAATTTTCAAAAATATGGGGTCTTGGGGTGGACAATGCTGAATAAATGGGGGTCGTTAATAAACCTTACATACGTGTCATTTCCAAAAATGGGAGTGCCCCCAGCTTTGATCCTCTGTCCATGAACACCCCTCGCAAGGATTTCACTTTGAAACAGCTTTGGTGATGCCCGCCCTTTTTGAGAAGGCGGGCAGCAGCATCCCGACTAAAGCATCCCATAAAGATTTAGCAAGATTTGAAGTTTACAAATTGCAAGATCCGCCCTATGTGGGAACAAATATGCAAATGAGCTCAGTTAATATGTGCAAATAGTTGATTGGACACAGGCATGGGTATTACTTGCATGCACCACAAACCCTCCACATACAACAAGTTTCATCGTTTTTGGTATCTGGGGGTTAATGAACCATCAGAAGCAATTGCAAATGAGCTTATTAATCTGTACAGATAATGTTGGCACAGTGCATGGGTATTACTTGCACCCTCCACTATACATACCAAGTTTGGTCAGATTTGGGACATTGAGATACTGGTACAAGCTTCACATTTTGTTTAGTCAAATTTAACCAGCAACCTTACTGTTACCTATCAAAATGGAACCCAACAGACGGGGGGGGGGGGGGGGGGGTGGGGGTATAGTGGAGAGAAGGGGGTTAGAGTTGAGACCACTTTTTACATTTTGTTTCATTATGCTCAGAGGAAAATAATAGTAGTAGGCAAATGCAGTGTTAGAAATGCAACATGGTTGTATGTTTAATGATTAAGGGAGTGGCAAATTTTGACCAATACTTTGCATTATCCTTTAGTGAGATGCCAAAAATATGTGTTTTAAACTGGCTCAACTTACCCCAGAGGGGGTGGGTTAAGTTGGATACCAGTCATGGGGTGTAGGTAAGTTCGTGAGGCCATCCATAGAAAGGCCACAATATACGTGTCATAGCATTGAAATCCATATTTGCCTTTTTCTATTTTTGTTTTTTGTTTTCAAAGGTATTTTGTATGTAATGTACTAATAGGATAGTAGTGTTATGTAAAGTGAAAATAAGTTCTTTATTTCTTTTAGAGGGGTGGCTCATATCTTACCCTGTGGCTCAACTTACCCCCCTCTTCCCTAGGCAAAGAAAATTGTAAGGACTAGGACGTTCAAGACGCGTGGGGGGTTTTTTTTTCCCAGAAATCTCATCAGCAGATGTATAGATGAAATATTATAGGTATATAGATATATATTTCATTTCTTTTAAAATCCTTTAAATTAGGGGAGACCAAGGAAAAGAAAAACACACACCAAGCATCAATAATAATATAATACTTTCGGGGAAAAAAAGGCCGAAACACTGTGAATAGCCTTTTGTATTGAGCAGTGCACTTTAGTCTATATATTAAGTGACCCTTGAATCTACTTTATTTTTTTTAAAGTATTTAAGATAACATCTAGATTTTACGAGGTTTCTGGCGTTTTAAAATTAATATTTGAGTCCAGTTTTGCGTATAACGTGGATTGAGTTGATGGGAAAGGGCAAAACAGCATTTCGCGTAATTTCTCCTCTAAATTACACTTCGACCATTTGTCAGTAGTAATGGAAAAGCAACATGTTTAAGTAAGGATGCCTTGAAAATAACGTGTATGGATACGTGATTGCAAACGTGCACAAAAGTTACCGTTTATTGTAAAAAAATAAGGATTTCATTATTTACTTCTTATAAAATCCAGACTGATAAGTTTTAGAGCAAAATGAAACGGGCCCCCGCTTGTTGTGGAATAGGAAGGAGGGGGAAGGGAGAAGAGAAAATGCACAAATGTACCAGAGAAATGGTCCCCATTTGGGTTCTCAAGAAAGGAAAAATTACTCCTATTTGGTTAGGTTGAAATTGTGAATTTGATATGATTGATGAGTCATTATTTTACGTTTAATCAGGAATTTGGTCAAAAGTTTTGTTGAAGACACAATTTTTTCACGACAATTCATCGAAGGTTTGGATTTCGAGAAAAAAGGAACTATAGAACACCGCCGGATTACACACAGTTGGCTCAAATTTCGCATAACCTCTCTCATGTAGGCCGTAAATTCTGAGCATATTGCCAATTTTGTAACATTTAACAGACTGCAGTACATACGTTTTTAAAAAACCTATGTGAAATTTAGGATTACTGAAAGTGCCTTTGACCCGGGGGGGGGGGGGGCAACCATATATGAAATGGATATGAGTGTAAGGTCGTCGTTATATGAACCCAGGGGGTTATATTCGGGGGGTCCTCATGGGCGAGACAGCCAAATTGCCCAACAATATTTTTTTCGATGGGTGGAAAAATTTGCACAAATTTTCCACAAACACGAGCGTCTTTGATGTTTTGTGTTGAAAATTTTCCCCAAAATATGGGGGTTTTCTTTCGGTGTTTTGACAGTGAAAAATTTTTCAATTAATAGAGGGTGTTTGGGCAAAATTTTCAAAAATATGGGGTCTTTGGGTGACAATGATGAAAATGGGCGGTCTTATAACCTTACATACGGGTCACTTTCAAAATGGGAGTGGCCCCCCAGCTTTGATCCCTTGTCCATCGAACACCCCCTTCTCAAGGATCATTTTAACAGCTTTGGTGAATGCCCGCCCATTTTTGAGCAGGCAGCAGCAGCATCCGACTCTAAAGATCCATTAAAGCATGTTAGCAATATTGCCAAGTTAAAACTTGCAAATCCTCCATAGTGGGAACACAAAATGAAATGAGCTCATAATAGGTGCAAATAGAGTGATGACACAGTGCATGGGTATTACTGCATGCACCACAATCCCACATACCAAGTTTCATCTTTTTGGTATCTTTTTGGGAATGAAACCATCAGAGAAAAATATGCCAAAATGAGCTTATTAATAGTACAGATAATGTTGGCACAGTGCATGGGTATACTTGCATCACCACTATTCTATACACAACAGTTTTGTCAGATTTGGACATTGAGATCTGGTTGAAGTTCACATTTTAGTCAAATTAACCAGCAACCTTCACTAAGTGTAACCTATCAAAATGGAACACACAGACGGGGGGGGGGGGTATAAACATGACCAAACTAAACAGCAAACTAGCAAATTAAAAAACTTCAGGGTGTCGTCTGTTTCAAAGATTTAACAGTAGGAGGGCGCTCTACGCATATCGAACGGTTACACACAGACTTGACTAAGACTAGGCCTGGTCAAGAATATTTAAAGCTAAATGACCGTTATTCGAAATTACACTATTGAGGCGGGGTTAATCCACTAACCCGACGGAATTTTGAAGTCAAATAATTTTGTTCTTTACTTTATATGATATATTAAGATCTTTGGAACAAAGGTTTAAGAGATGAATTTTTTAATGTCACGGGACCGAGACTGCCATAGTAAATGCACGTAGCAGTTTCCACAAAATTACCGTTTGGAAATCCCCATGCCCAAATCGAGAGATTGTGCCTACCCCCCCCTGCACAGACACACACACATCATACAGAAGGAATATTGCAAGTGCCTATCCCTATGGCTTTTTAAGCCAGGGGAAAAAGATTGTGTCCATGTGTATAAAATGTTTAAATATTGAATCTCAGGAAGGGTTGGGGGGAAAAATTGAAAAACAATTCTACTAAAATGTCTTTAGAATTTGTTATTTTAAAGTTTTACTGCCTGAGTTAAAAATGTTCATAAACATACGAGGTGCACATTATGCTCATTCTGGTTACAATTTATAAAAATATTTTAATAAACGCTGTTTTCTTTTTGTTGGGGGTGTGTACATCTTTTGCCAAAAGTTTTTTGTAACTTAATGACTCTAGATGACCTTGGACACATAAAATTCATGAACAATTATAATGTGCTCCTCAAGGAACATGGGGGGGGGGGGGCAGTGAGAAGCAAAACTGAGAGAGGTCTACCCAGTAAATTTCATGTGTTTGCTGTACAATCACTTATCCACATACTAGTACATATCGATTCATCTGTATGTGACCCCGTACCATTTTGCGGAGGTGAAAAATTCAATGAGGTGCAGGGACTTCTGTGAATCATGTTATTGTGAGGGAAGTAAGGCCTGAATACACTTATTGTGCATTTCCAGACATGAATGAAATTGTATTTTGTGGCAGGTGAGTGAGTGAGTTATATGACCGGAGTGTCTTCCAAGATAATCCGTGTGGCACGTGGATTTGAATTCTCATTTTCCCTCTCCGACTTATTGAATAGGTCCAAAAACTACAGGGGGCGAACGTATCAACGCGAATCAGCTATAATCACTGTGGAAAATAGCAAGATAAAATGATTGCCCTGTAAAATCACAACTTTGCAATTAAAATTTTGGATCAGAATTTTTATTTACACAGTTGCATCCTACTAGTGGGGGACGGTAGTGCACAGATCTTATGTGAGTGTGCAAATCCGGATAAAAATGTGAATTTTGGTACACAAGTTACGTGATACATTGATAATCAGAAAAATTGATGGAAGCACTGGCCACACCCCTTCATGGCCCCCATCTTGGATTTCAGGGTACACAGGGGTAAAATTTAAAAGTTCCGATTGTGTTGATGAAAAAGCACACCATGTTGTCTGTCTGGTTACAAGGATGTCTCAAAAAAGGATAGTTATACTATCTGTGACTTATAGTTAGGAATTATGGGTAAAACTGTAAACCTGGTAAAAAAAGTCAATTTTGGTTTGTACAGGGTGTCAAAAAATTAAAGTTGCTCCCATTTGTTCAAATGTGTCAAATTGTTGGTTTAGCTAGAGAATGAAATATAGGAATAGTTTTGACTATCTTACGTGTCTGTTTATTACCAAAAATGACGAATAAAGTCAACAGATTGGCAGGCATTGGATTCTATTGACCTGTGACTATTTTGTGGAGACGTGAAAACTAAGCATAACAGATAAGGCAAACATCCTTATTTCAACCTTGTAAGCTAGGGAAACAATTTGCACCAATATTAACTGAATCAAAGCAACTTTTAACTTTGAACCTTGTACACACCCAAATTGACGTTGTTTTCACCATTTTACAGGTTTTACCCCATAAGTCCGGAAACTATAAGCAAGTATTGTAAACTATACCTTTTGGAATCCTTGTGACCAGCCAAACACCACGGTGTGGTTTTAACACAGTCAGAACATTTTAAATTTTGACCCCTGTATAACCTTGAAACTCAAGCTGCGGGGCCATTAAGGGGGGTTGGTAAGTGCTTCCATCAATGTTTATGGATCTATCATGCCTAAAGTACTTGTGGCAAAATTCACAATTTTATACGGAAGCGCACAACTCGGACACTACAGTCCCTGCTAGACGCGGACTGCCAATACTACAGGTTTAGCTGCATCAAAACGAAAAGGACTGTTCATCATTTTGGGATTGAGTTAATTTAGGTGATCAACTATAATTTTAGTTCAAGTTGTTAATTTAAAAACACACACAAATTATATTTGAAATCTCTGAGTCCCCCTCTAATACTGGTAGGACAAGAAGCATTTAAAAGGTGTAGACAAGTAGGCGGATACAACATACATAGCTTTTACAGCTATGTATTGATATCACGGACACAATTACATGAGGCACTCACATGTCAATATTCTCGGGTTCTAGACCGGATTGCCGAGCACAGAAAGACAGTGGAATAAATTGTTTTTGGACATAGGGAGGATTATGTTGATGGAATATTATGAATGAACAGTTTGCGACAAAGATATGTTTACTAATACAATATTTGCGCAAAGTACGCTAAACATGTGCCATTTTTAGAACTTAACATTGTTTAAATGTAATTCAAAATTACAACAAATGTGCCATGAGCGTGACCAGAAAGTTACAAAAATTTTAACTAACATGGTAAAATATGAGGTTATTTGGTTAAATTTTAAAAACCACATGCCCTGGTGTCGACATGGGATGACGTATGACCCTCCCTCTCATCAAACTATGGGGGTATTGTGTTTGGTTTTGAGCAAGTGCATCAACTTTTTCCAGTCTGCTCTTGGGACCTACAATTTTATAGAGAGTAAAAGGTTCTAAATCTGCACTTGATTGGTTGAAAACACCTTGAGAACATTGTGTTTGTTGGACAAAAAAGTAGAAATGTATTGCACAAAGTGAGTTTGACGTTTACTTGGTAAAATGTAATTCAAAAACGTAACAGTGGTTCCTTGGTCAATGTAATTTGGGAGCTACACTCCTAAATAAGATATGAATGATTTACTCTTTGGTCCTCTTAAATAGTGCTAAACAGGTTCTTTAGTTTGAGCTCCAGAGTGCCCTTTTTGGTTCCTTAAAGAACCATTTCCGGTTTTATAAAACACTTTTAGAGAACCCTCTCAGATTAGCATATAAGCATAGAACCATCTCAGAACAGTTTGGAACTTTTATTGATCCAAGAACCTTGGAAGTTCTAAACTATTCTGTAAAGGTTCAGTAGAAATGAAAATGGAACATTTATTGTGTAAGAACCTTCAAAAGTTTAAACTACTGTAAAGGTTCTGTAAAGCTGAAAATGGTTCTTCAAAGAGCCAAAAAGCAAAAGGGGTTTCTGAGTTAGTCTTACCGAACCCTTGGGGCTCTTTATGGTCCAGCGGTAGAACCATAGACCCTTGCTTACTGGACCTTGCAAAAGAGTCTGCAACGGATGTTTTCGATGGTTGTCCTTAGTCAATCATTGACCTGCTGATTCCAAATCCTTGATGATGCAACTTTTTCATCCCTTGAGCATTTTGAGATATGCTGCCTAGATTTTGCCTAGAAACCATCAACATTTTGTGCAGACTCTTTTGCAAGGTCATATCGGCCTACCACAGGACTATTACAGAACCAGATTTGGGGGTTATAATCTCATCAAATAAGAGGGGTCACATTTTTAATATCAGGTTCCATTAGACTCAAATAAGCATAAAAATATTGAAGAAAAATGCCCAGAAATAGCCTCATCATAGATTCAACAATATTTCAGGGCTTCTATCAACCTGAGACGAGGGAGGGGGTCATAAATTTAAAACTTACACTGTTATCAAATGGGGGAGGGTTTGCAAAAAAACCAACTCTGACCATTTGGGACACTGCACTTAAGGGTGCAATGAGAGATTTTTGAGGCACCCAAATATTGTGTTATACTACTAATTTCATATAGATTAGGCACTCAATAGATTTCTTACCTTGTATTTAGCTACAGAAATGTCTTGAAAGAAAAAAGGCAATTTTTATTTGCTTATAAGGTTGAATTTCGTATTTGCTCCTATACAAAATTAGAAATTTCTCAATGTTTGTACCAAAGAAATATTTCTCAGCTTAATCCTCTCAGATGGGGATATATTTGATGGAAAGCTTTACATCAGGGCAAAAAAGTACTTTTTTTAGGGACACCTGATATGTGAAATCTCTTGTTGCACCTTTAAGAAGTAAATGACAGTCCCATGGGGTTTCTACAAAACCAATATTAACAAATAAATTACACTACATTCTGAGAAAGGAACACAATTTCTTGATCGTCTATCATGTTTAGTTTTGTCCCCCTTATGTAAATGACCATTATCCTTAATGTTACCATTGATCACAGCAATTCAGGCAAGCTGAAATCATTGAGAGAATGACATGCCATACATAAAAATATATTTTCTTAAAGTGGTACAGTAATTTTATTTCAGATCAGTGAGTGTGTCGTAAACATGATAAATCGTTGCTCTATGAAGCTAGTAATTGTTGAAGCTGATGAAACGAATCCCATGGGAATATATCCTGCTTAACCATTTGTTCTATGCAGGTGACAACAGTCAATCACAAGCAAAATTTTTCAATTTTTTCCCAAAAAATTTCAAATAAAATGTTTTTCAGTTTAAAGGTGCACTGTGTGAGTTTAGTATGTGATCTTTTGATTTTGAAGATTGTCATCTAACATGCCTAGTTTCCAAGTATCACTTGCAGGCCCATAACCAGTGGGGGGCAAGGGGCGGATGCCCCCCAAATTCCCAAAAGCCCCCTAAAAATGGCTCAAAAAGGCAGTTTTATGCTATTTTGTCAAAAAAAGGGTCCACTTTTGCCAAATTCGCCCCACCCTTTTTTGGGAAGGGGCCAATTTGGGGAAAAGGCCTCCTTCACCTTCCCCTAAAAATATCCTGGTTACGGATTTAGATTTGTTGTTTTGATATAATTAAGTAAAAACACAAATAACGGGCGAGGCAAAGCCGAGATCCATTACTCAAATGTTTTTACTGCTGAGGACAAATTATTTGGCATAAACAAGGACTTCACAGCCTTTATTTCAATTCTTTTAACCATGACAATAAAATAATAACCACAAAATGGCTGTTTTTCTTTAAAAAGTTTTTGTTTGTTTGTTCGTATCCACAAGTCATTGGTAATGGCTTTGTGGTGGTGTCAGGATTTGTTCAGCTAGTGTGCTGATCCGGGGCCGCGTGTATCCATGATACGGACGCTCCTAACATGGCCCGCTATTTGGGGCTGGGGCGGATTGGGAACAGTCAGGGGTTTACACCCTACTCTTATTCGACACTGACTGCGATGTACATGTACAGTTGTGACTCTCTGTACACGGGACCGACGGCTTAACGTCCCCTCCGAAGGACGGGATGCTTTCATGATCCATTTGCCCAATTCCAAGTGAACCATGGAGGAGAGCGGTATTCTGTATTTAATCAATAGCTGGTATACAGATCAAATCCAGAATTGATAGTACCCGAATAAATCCCAGCAAGTGCCACGACCCCACCGGGATTCGAACCCGGGAATTTTGATGGTAAATTTGCGCCAGAGGCAAGCACCCTAACCGCTAGGCCACGCTCTCCCACAAAAAGTAACAGTTGTTTACATCTTTACAGCGTGCGCTTTGACTTGTCCACGTAAATAGTGTATGCGCCTCATATTTGTGGTGTCAAATGTTGAAAAGATTGGGCGCTTTGCATGACACACTAGTGCATAATCGTGACCCATTATTGATATAAAATTGGATCGATTAAGCCCAAATTAATTGGTCGAGCTATGAGTTGCAAAAATATTGGGCGAGATGCAGTCTCGCCCAATATTTTAAAACTCATCCAATTTTATCATTGTCATGTTTTGGATCCGATATTTTCCCACACTTGGACTCCTCAAAACATGATAATGCAGAATAATGGGCAGTAAACTAACCAATCAAAGAGTGCACTTTTGAATAATGGGCAGCAGAGGGAAAAGAATGAGCATTTTCTTTAGATCAGTATTGTATGTGAAAGCTAACCTCAAGGTGTGGGTATAACCAATAAAGCAATTTTAAAGTCTTTCAAAAGAAAGGGTTTTATTCAAAATAAATTTGTGGATAAAAAGTTAATACATAAAAGATTTTTAGTTCTACCAAAATTACAAGTAAAAGAGATGAGCAGTGACAATGCGAGAGAATGAAAAAAAAAATGTGGAAATGCATTTTTTATCTTATAAATCAAAGAGAAGAATGTTCAACTTCATATTAACTACTTTAATGTAGGAGCAAAAACACCAAATATTAAAAAATGAATAATTGGAGTACATTTTTTGTCATAACCTTCTCCCTCAAATACACCATACAGCGTGAACCCTTCCAAAATCTATACTCAACAGCTGATTGTGCTACATAATAACCAGAATCAATGATTTTTTATTTGCGGTCAAACTGTAAACAGGTTCGGCGACAACAAAAGAAACCTTTTATGGGGGAGCGGACCTTAAGAGTAGCGTCGGTCGGGTGAAGGCGAATTTTTTCTTTTTTTATATTTTTTTTCTTTTCTGGAGGTCAAAATTGGCCTAAAATAGCCCCAAAATCTGAAAAATCAAAAGAAAAAATTAAAAATTTTTACACACATATTTTCTAAAAAAACAAAATTAACCAAAACTTATAAATTTGGGCTAAAAACAGGCTGATTTTACATGATTTTTGGAAAAACTAAAAAAAAACTGCAAAACTGAAAAATCAGGGATGGTCGGGCCTGTAAAACAGGGGGTTTTTATTTTCGTCGTCTTATGGTGCACAACAGTACGCTTAAAATCTGGGATATTCACAGGGAAAGACTTTTTTAATATCAAATCGGAACTTTGATACGCACATATAGAAATTACAGAACCAATTAAAAAGTACTGCCTGCCTTTAATACACGGATTTCAAGCCAACCACTAGCAGGTTATGTTTAGATATCCATGCCAGTAGCAAAAATCCAAAAATTCAAATTTTGATGATTTTTTTTATGTTTCGGATCAGCAAACACTGCTATCCCCTTAACCAGAGTGAGTCATAGATCAATACATCTTTAAAAGTGTCATAAACTTCTACAGAAGATTGCTTTCCATACCATGCAGTGCCAAATATTGGCTGTGTAGCCCTAGTATTTGATCCAATGCACAGATAAAAGCCATAATAATAATGTCCATCTTTTTCTGGAGATAAAGAAATTGAATAAAAAATGTGAGATGTTCCAATGGGTTATTCCATTTGAAATTCATAGCCCCTGTGGAAGCTTTTTCTGGTAATGACATTTAAATGTACAACGAGAGATTTCACATATCAGGTGTCCCTTAAAAAATTGAAAGTACTGATTTTTTGCTCTGATGTAAAGCTTTCTATCAAAAACATCCCCAACTGAAAGGATTAAGCTGATATATGTTTCCTTGGTACAAACATTTTGAAATTTCTAATTTCGTATAGGAGCAAATACGAAATTCAGCTTATGTTTTATATTGAAATATAAGCAAATCAAATCACCTTTTTTCTCTCTTTGAAGACATTTCTGTAGCAAAATACAAAGGAAGAAATCTATTGAGTGTCTAATCTACATGAAATTACTATTATGACACAATATTTGGGTGCCTCAAAATCTCTTGTTGCACCTTTAACATCCACACTCCTCTGTGTATAACAGAGGAGTGCAGATTCCAAATGGAACAGCCCCTTGGATAACTTGATTTGAAATATGTGGAGATTTTAGTAAAGTCTTTCATAGTGGTGTAAGGGTTTCAAATGGAAGAGCCTGATGTGCTGTAAAAGCAAAAAATAGCTAATATACAAATGACTCTATAGATTCATGCAATACTCCAGGTAATTTATAACTCCATTATCAAAAATTACCAGTCATGATGTACTGTATTATTTCTTGATGTTAAATACTTATATACAGCAAATTTTACAAACATACAAAAATATGATAATGGTTGAAAATAGCATGAAACAAAACAATATCATAAAATATATTAAAATACAAAATATGGTTTGTCCATATGTGTGGTCAGAGACAAATTATATGAATACATAAAACTGTATTAAGCATGCTTCTTAACCATTCACAGGGTTAAAATTCCTGACAGTTTATTTTTTTATATATTAAATAAAAGAATTCAATCTTAACATGAATTCAAAAATTTGACATACTCCATTATTACATTGTCTCATCATGTATCCTGATTATTGGGTACATAAATGTTGGCCATTCAAGCTTGCTGACATATCATCATATCCTTCAAGCTACTGTCAACATTACATTGCCACTACACTATGTCCAAAGTGGTTACAGATGTGGAGGCTTTCCTCTGTCTTTCCTGTAACTCCTTCACTATGTCCAAAGTAGTTACAGCTTTTTTTCTGTCTTTCCTGTAACTCTTTCACTCTGCCACTACACTATGTCCAAAGTAGTTACAGGTTTTTTTGTCTTTCCTGTAACTCTTTCACTCTCATTTTATGGTGCATTAGTCCTCCTGATACTATCATGCACTATAAGTATGAGTGAAATAGTTTTGAATTCTAGACTCTGTAAGTTATGATAATCTGCATTACTACTCTTATTTCTTCCCCCCATACAAACTATTGTAGAAATACCAAATAATCAATTTTGTAATTTACTATCAGGGTTTCTTTACAGTCAACTCAGCCTTAGCCACAACCCGCCCCACGTCATTTGAAGCAACACAGCTATACCTTCCCTCGTCAACCTGCTTTGCGTTCACAATGAAGAAATCATCTTTGTTGGGCATGCTGATGAAACGCATCTCGTGGTCTGCGGGGAAACTCGCATTGTCATCTTTCATCCAGATGATGTCTGGAGTTGGGTAGCCTCCGGCACCACACTGCAGTTTGACGTTGCCACCGAGTGGTACAGTGTTGTCTTTTGGTGTGACTGTGAACTTGGGAAGGCTGTGGAAAAGATCAGCAGATTGGTTCTCATTTGAATTTCATTAGCATTTTAACATAATTATTATTTTCACATCATTATGCAAGAAATCTGACTAGCATTTTCATCTATCAGACACTGTAGCAACCAACTGGGGGGAGGGGGGACTTGTGCAGAGTTGTGCCGTTTTTTCGTTGGATGGCCGGGCCCCACTGTTTTTAATACTAGGAAGTTGTAAAATGCTGTAGATCAGCAGCGCCACGCCCCGCCAGTCGCGTAACCCCACGCACCACTCAACCCACCGCCCCCCCAGAAGACATATGACTATTTGTGGTATGCTGGGTGAGGCGCACGCGGGTAAGAAATGTCATCTCAACAGCAACAGTAAATTCAAAACGGCATCAACAACAGGTGTAAAATGAGTGCTATTTTTTTCAACTCAATGGTAAGAGGGTGCTCTTACGTGCGCACATTGTATGGTTAAAGACAAAGATTTGATCAAAGGCTATCTGGTCACAAATATTTAAATCTAAAATAAAGTTTTGTCCTAATATTATGATTTCCCCTCTGAAATTTACTTTACCCCATGCAATGGCTCTGTTAATTGTAGACGTAGGAATGATTTCCATGCTTTCATTTCAATATGGATGCATGAAATTCCTGGTTGTATCTATATTTTTAAATTTTAAAGATGTTTCCAGGTCTAGAAATCTTTTCCTCAAATGTTAAAGGGGCATTTTGTGATCCACAACCTCATCCACCAACTTACCTAAAAATGTTGAGATTTTTATATCACCTGAACCGTTAGCCTCAGTAATCCATGTGTACCTAATCTTACATGCAAATTCAGTCTTATATGTAAGAAATTCGCAATTTTGTATTTTCTCTCCATAAACAGACAGAAATTACGGCACAGTGGCCTATGGGACCGTGAGGAAGAAGTGATTGCTCATAACACAAAACCGCAAGATTGGAATCAACTCAAATTTTGTGAATAAGCTTTTCTCAAGGATATCTAGTGAACAATGAATAAAACAGAAGCTGCTGGAATCATGAAATGCACCTTTAATGACATTAATTTTTCTTCTGGTTATGTGGGAACTCCAAACTCTCAATATGTCCTGGGCATATGTAGGAATATGACAAAATTAATTGCAGCCAGAACTCTTACTTTAAAACTAACTTCCACAAATTCAAGTTATTTGATACTCTACATCTTTTTCAGAAACTAACTTCTATCCAAGATAGAAACACATGGCTTACCATGAACCGTCACTTCTGCCTCCTGAGATATCGATCTTCCAAAGTTATTAGATATGCTGCACTGGTAGGTTCCTTCCTCTGTCTCCTGGATGTTGCTGAGGTATAAGATGTTGGTGATTATCCTCATGCTTCCTCTTTGTGTCTCAGTTATTTGTACTCTGGGATTGGGAGACTCCAGTACTTCTTGCAACTCTTTGAAGCTGTGCAGTGCCTGTGGTGAAATCATTCAAACTGTCATAAGTGTGTGTGTGTGTGTGTAATTTTACAGGGATATGCTTGTGTGCATTTTTGTGTGCAAACTTATCCTGTGTGTCTTTTTTTCACAGGGGATAGAGGGGTAGATTGCATTTTAGTGCCTTTACAAAAGTCACAAAAAGCAGAAACACAGAAGCAGTATGTATAAAAGACACAAAAAGTATGTTTGTACTTAAAAAAGATGTGTTTGTGTGAGTCACAAAAGCAAAATGACACATAATTATACCTCTGTATGTATGTGTGTGAGTGTGTGTGTGTGTCCTGGGGGGCAGTGACCTAAAATGGCAGTAGGTAAGAGTATATGCAGCAGTCAAGACTCCCAGTTTGCGCCTCTTCTGCAGTTCTTTAGACCCCTGTTCTACTATGTTTCAGTTCTGCCACAAAACTCACAAATTTTAGCTCCATGGCTAAAGTTTTGGGAAATCTTGCCAGATTTTCAGTTCCTAAACCTCAAAATTTGGTCCAAAATTCAGTTCCCAAGTCCATAAAATTGGCCAAATAATTCAGTTCCAAAGACTTTACTTTCGCCAAAATTCAGTTCACAAGCCTCCAAGTCTGGCATTTCATGCCGCACACCCCTGCCCGAACCAAGTTGAGTGTCCCCCGGGATGTGTTCATGTGTGTATATGTGTGCATGTGTGTCTGTGTGTACATAAAGTGTTTGCCTAATTGCCATTTTGCCCTTGTGAAAACAAACTATGGTATACAATATTAACTGTCTCTGCTCTGAGTGCAATGGTTGAAAAATATTCATTTTCTGACTGCCCATGCAAAATTCTGAGGAATAACTATAGCACATTAACCTCCAAAAGGTTGCTAATTCTGTATATGGTAAAGTCAGTTGTTATTATGGCAGGGGGTGGTACCGGGTAAAATCGTAGGAGGGGCAAAAAATTACACAATTAACTCATATAGGTAAAACCCCTAATTTTAACACAATTTATTGCTTAAAAATCTGTTTTTTTTTTTCTTAATTTTGAAACTCGGGGAGTGGGGGGGGGGGGGCTTCCCCTGTATTATGGTAAAACAGTTTGTCACTCCATTTCAATATCTTTTTTTTCACAAAATAAATAACAAATATAATATTGAAACGCACTGCATTAGACACTCATCAGTAAAAATGTCCATGAAAGTGAACCATTTTAACATTGACAACACAAACAAACAAATAAAAAACAAAAACCCCTCTCCTTTCCCCCTAATTTTTTGCCTGTGTGCTAGTTTGTGTATGGGGGATGTATGGGGATGAGTAAATTCATGCAAAATATTATAGTAGATTCAACCCATCGTGTCACCAGAGGAAAAGTTTTGGACAGCGTCGATTAGTTGGGAGAGGCAGAAAAAGAAAACATGTGGCCCAATTCACCTGTTTCATTAACAAACTAAGATAATTTGCCCTTTCATGTTGACATCATTTTCACATAGAGATTGCAAAGACTTTTGTATTCCTTCATATCCAAAACTTTGAGAGTTAATGTAGCTATAAATGTGCTTACGTTGACTTGAATGCTTTCATATGCAATAAGCATAGAATCAATTTGTCTCTGCTATCAGACTACATGTTTCAATAGATTTAGTGTGGAAATTTAATTTCCACCCACTGCACATCCCCCTCATTCAATGCACATACCTTTGGAAAAGTACTACAGTGACACGATGGTTGAATCTACTATAAGTATGTTACAAGGGTCCCTTTTTACCAATCATTAAAATTTAAAAACATAAAACCATGTGGCAAATGTATGGCTGTTCCCCCTGAAAGCGATAATACATGTCAGAGACTCATTGGTCCCTCTCTCATGGCCAATATGGATGCAGGATGTTGCAGTATAATAGGCTGTGGTGATTCACCGTAAAACGGATACAGTCAAGATCACGAAAAAAGACAAGGTACATAGCTAACTTATGTCATCTACTATTGAAAAAAAGATGTTATATTATTTTGTTAAGTTACTTGGACAGGACAAAAAAGCTAAAAAAAAATCAAAGTGCACTTTTTTTTTTTTTAGGTTTGTATATATATGGGCAAGCTATCCTCAAAGTAACTATTTTGAGATATGTTTAATTCTAATGCCTTGCGTGTTTAAAAAGCTCGATCACTGTGTGGTTCTACATGTAGTTAGCTATAGTAAAAGCTCACAGAATTTGGCTCTACATGATGCAGGTGGGGGCACCCAAGGGCTGCCGAGAGAAATTGCGGGCCGGGGGGAACCGTGAGTTACGGGCCCCTTTTAACAAACTTCGTTTTCCAGAAACCCCATAGGGGGGATTGGAAGTCCTACAGTGGCTGTGCAGAGGCCCATGAACCGGCGCGGGGGTGTGGGATCTGTTTAATGTAGTCTGCATTGCTGTTGTTTTTGTTTGAATTATTAATATTTTGGGTTTATATTGAGACGGCCCAGGGGTGGTGCGGAGGGGGTGTCCCCCTCCGCCGAAGCGCCGAAGCCTTGAATGTTCACTTTCTGAACAACTTTTCCCCTCTCATGAAAATTGAATATATTAGAAACAATTTGAAATTGGTATGTAGTCCACTTTATAATTCATGAACAACCGTTTTATAAAACAAAATCTTAATGTTTTTGTAATTTCTCGAACCAAGAGAGGCACGAAATTTTAACTGCGCTTAGCGCGAAAAAAAGGGAAATTCGTTAGGGGTTACAGATATTTTCTAACGTAGTTAGGTCTTGGGTTATCTTGTCGCTCGAATTTCTAAAACGAAGAGAGGCCATAAATTTGGACAAAATTCGTGGGTTACCAGGAGTATTTTTCAAGGTAAGAGGCCCAGGTATCATTGTCGCAGAGGGGAAGGAAATGGGCCTTCTGTATCCGCCAATGCTCTCTTCTTTCTCTCTCACTCTCTCCCTCCCTCCCGCCATCCCTTCTCTCTCTCCCTCTTTCTCTCCCTCTATGACTTTGTCACAACCGAAAGGGCTGAACTTTTATTATTTAGGGAGCCTTAGGACCCCGGGCCCACTAGGACCCCGGGCCCGGGGGTAAATTCCCCCTTTGAACCACCTCTCAGGCGCGGATATGGGGGACCAGGGGGGTCAAAACTTTTTTGGGGGGGGGGGGCGGAGAGGGGGACAACCAAAATTTTAGAGATTTTTCCTAGCAAGAATGATACGGGTGATATATGTTCGAATGGGAAACTTGCTTTATGAAAAAAATGAAACTTTAATGGTAAAAATACACAAATAAGACATTAAATACTGCTGGAAATGCATACCCAAGCACACAAGAATTGGCTTATTTAAATTGTATATGGTCAGTTTAGTTATCCCAACACATTTGTTAACTTAGGTGGAGCCCAAGTTTGGGGGGGAGGAGGAGACCTTTTTTAATCATACCAATCTGCTGAAGCTACAGAATCGGTGGAATGAAGCACTGATAGTTCATTGTACGTCTTCAGTCAATGCCGCGTTCTTTAACCCTTGGGCCCCCTCCCTCTCCAAGACGAAAGCGGGGGGGGGGGGGCAGGCGTGGATACAGGACAGAGGGGGACTGAAAATAAAGAGGAAACCTTCTTCAGGAAGTAGTAGAAGGAGGTGGGGACCTGACTCCCACCCTTCCCTGCCCGGGTACCACCTTTGGGGGGGTCAGGGTATCCTGTCAAAGATGGAGGTACGGGGGAGGGTGGTTGCCACCAGCCTATACTTACGTTTGTAAAAATGCCAAAAACAACCAAAAAATGGTTACTATGTTACTTCTGATGCTACTGTAAGCAAATAATTGACAATATTGGTATATTCTTATTTTGGGATATAATAACACATGGCAAAAAACCCGTGATTTTTGAGATTTTTCAGATACACATCATACACACTCTCAGGTATGAAGTTACTATGACATCAGATTGTTAAAACTTGATATGTCTGCTATCATTTGGGAGAAATGTTTGTACTAATTACGAAAATAATCAGGAGGTGCCCCTTGGTTGTGAATGCAGTAGAAAAAAAACCCTTGGTTGGAAAAGGGTTAAGCTTCTTGGGTACAGAAAATAATGATATTAGAGGAAGGGGGGGAACCTACCTATTTAAAAAGAGAAAGGGGAGAGGGGAAAGAAAAATGTACTATCATTGACAAATAAATTCTTACTATAAACTGTGACTGCTGCCCCCTCGAACGGAACTCACTTTAATGCATTTTGTACCACACATTGATAGTTGCCCTGATCAGTCTCATGTATATGTGGAGTTTGTTGTGTAGTGTGTCTTGTAAAACAGTCCCCTGTAATTCTTGTGTAATTCTGTTATCTGGAGACTGGCCACGCTCACGTACAATCCATTCTATCGGTGGATTTTCGGTTTTCAGTAAGGCTAGTAGCTCCCTCTGTGTGTAAATTTCCTTCAGGGATTATAAAACAAAAGGAGAAAATCACCCTGTACATGCTGTATGGAGACACTTTGCAATAACCTGGTTTTCAGTATTACCATACTGACCCGAGTATAGTCCCATGCTCAATTATAATCCCACCCCAGTTTTGTAAGAATCTGAAGAATAGTTGAAAATCCTATTATAATCCCACTCTAAGTTTTTTGCTGGAAAGCAATAAATTTTTGTTAACATTTTTACTGTTTTGAAGTATTTTCTTGTGATTCTCTTTACAAAATTAATAGGTTAACATCAGTTCATTTACAGGTCTTTGTTGACCACATATCTCATTTGACACTTGGAAATAAACTGGAATAAGTTTAGCTCTGAAAGGCTGAAGTGTTGATACTTGTGTGTTTCATGTTAGGGTGGAGATCCCATTATAATCCCACCCCCTAAATGCAAGCTAATTTCAGGTTAAATACAGGTGCGACTATACTAGATTCAGTACAGTATATACATATGCCAAAAGAAAAAATCCATGTTTTTTTAAATTTCTTTGGAGGTTAGCCCAGTAGTGCCACACACAACCAAACTGGAAAACTGCAATCATTCCTTAAGTTCAAAATGAACTCTCCTTTCATTTAAAAAAAAAATACCAACATCTAATTACAGTAATCAGGAGTGATTTGCTAATCCAGAAAATAGGAAAAATCATAATCCATGCATTGGTAGCTTTGTTAATGGCATGGGTGTGCTAATATAACTTGGTGTGTACTATAATCAGCTATTTAGTGTACATTTTGTGTTGCCATGCATTACTCCATGTCAATTTGTGGGAGACACCATGAGAAAAATTTTATGAAATATTTCATTTGCTATGTTTATTAATTAAAGTAGTTTAATGGGATTCAATTTACACACCTGTCTAATTTTAAGCTAATAAAATAAATTTCAAAATTTCTTTAATCCTCTTGCATATCACTGCTTATCCCTTTAAATCAAACCCGAGCCAAAAGTGGTGAAAATTCTCCCTGTCAGTTTTTAACTTGAGAATTGATTCTCTCCTTACCACACCATTTTTCAGCCAATTCAGGAAGTAGTACTCATATTCTGGATTCGGATTGTATACACCATCACATCGTAACGTCACGTTCTGCCCGACTACGGCAACAGTTGGCTTTGGATGTGTTATCAAGAATGGCCATTCATACGGATCATCATCTGGCAAGAAATTTCAAAAGCATTTGATTAGAAATTTAGACTTAGCCAGAATTTGATGTGTAATTGGTCAAAATTGAAATAAACTGAACGGGTTGCCCAGTGGCAATTGACAATGGAACATCAAAAACATATTGAGAGCTTTTAGAAATTTTTGTCAAAAATGCAAATTGATTCAATGTTGTTCTTTCTAAAACTCTCGACCTGTTTTCAGTGGGGGGGGGGGAATCACCAAATTCGGGCTCGGGCAAATATTGGCGATTTTTGGCCAAAATTTGGAAATTTGTCCCCCCAGAATTTCACTTTTTCCCCCAAAAAAATTTCCCATCTTGGAAGCCACGCATATGTTAAGGCTGTTATGACCCCCCTTTTCAGCATCGTTGTCACTCAAAGACCCCATTTTTTTTTAAATTTCACCCAAAGACCACATATTTTGTGAAAAATTTTACCAATGTCACCCAAAGACCCATATTTTGGGAGAAAATTTTAAAATATCCACCCAAAAACCTTCATTTTTTAGAAAATTTTGCAAAAATCTCACCAAAGACCCCATTTTTTCTAAAATTTTGCTTAATTTCAATATAAAACATAGGCTGAATTTAGTATTTGCTCCTATAGTAAGTTACAAATTTCACAATTATTCTTTGCTTAATCATTTCACATGGGGATATTTTGGATATAAAGCTTTACATTATTAGTGCAAATATCAGAATTTTCACATTTTTAGGACACCTGTTATGTGAAATCTCTCGTTGCACCTTTAAGACTAAAATCAGAGTAGATTTATGTTTTGCTAATTTTTTTTTGCCAGAAATCACACATCACTTTAATAAAAGGTCTTCAATTGTAATATCTGTCAACGTACATCCACCAAACCCAAACTTGCAACTAATTTTTCTTACATATGTGGCGTGTGTGTGTTTGTAGATGGATCCAACGCCTTTCTTAATTTGAAAATTAATATAATTAACTGCTGCTAATTTCTTATTAGTGATATTAAAAATATAAAATGTATTCTGTTGACAGGTTCTGTCAACCATGTTCTGACTATATACAAAGTGCATTGTGCACTGAACACTGAAGGGAGTGGTTTCACGTTTCCATTAATAAATGCTATGGTAGTGTCAAGCAATAGTGGGCTAGTGTGGCGCTCTTTACAGGCAATGGTTTGATGATGTTTTAAAGAGACACTGGCATATTTGAAAAATAGTGTGCCCTCAAGATTTTTCAAAATTGATATTTTTGCATGGTTGTAAAGCTTTTATATACATTAGCCTCACCTGAAATGATTAAGCTTTTTTTTTTTTTTTTTTTTCCACCCAACTCTGTGCATGACTGTGATATTCTGCCAATCATTTGCTTGCTACACATATGCTAGGGTAACTTGCAATGTAGTGGCTTTTATCTACTCCGATTTTAGACCATCTTCGATGGAAAAATGTATTCTGTTGACAGGTTCTGTCAACCATGTTCTGACTATATACAAAGTGCATTGTGCACTGAACACTGAAGGGAGTGGTTTCACGTTTCCATTAATAAATGCTATGGTAGTGTCAAGCAATAGTGGGCTAGTGTGGCGCTCTTTACAGGCAATGGTTTGATGATGTTTTAAAGAGACACTGGCATATTTGAAAAATAGTGTGCCCTCAAGATTTTTCAAAATTGATATTTTTGCATGGTTGTAAAGCTTTTATATACATTAGCCTCACCTGAAATGATTAAGCCCAAATCATCACCCTTATGGGTAAACTGACCGATTTTGTAACAAAATGACTCCAGAGTCACTAATTCAGCAGATGACAGAAATGGCGTTTAACACAAGAAAACACACCCCTGAGTTGATTCCCACAGCATCCACACTGTTTGACCGGTCTGTGACTTTTGCGGTTTTAATATCAATGTCTATGATATTCAATGTCTATGATATTCATATAATAGACACATTTGTTGATTAAAGTTATGGTAAACTTAAAAGTTAGCCTACAAATTTCCCAGATGTCTTTAGCCTCTTATTAATGCCCCTATGCATTTTGGGTGTCTTATTTTTATGTGCAAAACATATCTGTATTCTTCCAATGGCCTAGACTATCATTTGCGAGCAAATTCAAGAAATTTCATATTTTGTGAAAATGCACCAGTGCCGCTTTAAAGTGACATGAGGAGATTTTTTTAGGATACGAATTTCTCTCAAATTGCACAGGATCGATTGTAGACCACCTACCAAGAACGTTTCGAAGGTTTATTGGACAAACAAGTACAAAAGAAAACAGCAAATCTTGTTTTGAACTTGCCTGACTATCGTAACTGTCCCCATAGAACACCGTGCTTTGACTTTCTGTCGTGCATGACAGAAAGTACTAAATCATCATATTATTACATAAAGAACGGCGTATTCGGCTTATTCACTTCAGGTGTGATCTAATACATTGGAAAGCATTCCAAATATGCAAAAAAAAAACGGGTTCGAAAAAAATTGAGGGCGCTTCTTTCTGGAAATCTCCTCATGTCTCTTTAAAGGGATGGGCCCTGATTCATCATAAAGTTGTGACCTTAGTTGAATGATCTTGACCCCAATATCCTGTTTCCAAAGTTTTACACCAATATTTCAATCTGTTTTGATATGGGAGTTAAAAACATCAATTTGTATTTGTAAGCCCCATAGAATTGTGTAAAACTAATATTGGCCGCATTGGTGCATTTTTGCTCATAACATCCAAACCAAACATCTTTTAGCCCTAAGATTTCACAGGGTAAATGAGAAAAATAGTAGCTTTCTTCAGACATCAATATTTTGACCACTTCCAAGAGGTGGTTCCCTGGGGTTCTCTGGGGGGGTGGTGAGGGGGGGATGGGACGTGTCCCCGTATGGTTATTTGTGCCGAGTACAGATGACCATACCTCTGCCTGCTAAGTCATTTATTTGTTGTCACGCCTCCATTCAACTATTGGGTTTTATTACGTCCTATTGGAACAATTTTCTGATCATATCAAATTTGCAGCATGCAGTGTCAATATAAAACAATATCTATATGTCCCCAATTTTAAGGTCCTCTTTCTCTTCTCTTAGCTTAGGTTGCCAAAAGATGTCAAGATCTCACATTCTCATTTTAAATTCTCAACAGTGCCAAAAAAGCGGTTGCCTTCACCTACGTGTGGTTCCTCCTTCCCTTTGTGGTCCTCATTCACCTTCGTGTCCTCTACAAGTTCATTCTACAATCAATCTGCATAATGTTACCCCAGGAGAGACCAAGAACCAATACCCCCGGCTCAAAAATTGGCTAATTCAATGTTAAATATTAACCTAATTGTCTCTTACGTAGAAGGAAGACCAGAGCTTTCTTGGAGAGCTCCCTTCCAGTTGTTAGCAATGGCGCATTGGTAAATCTCTCCATAATCCAGTGCTCCCAGTCTATTGGATGGGTTTGACAGTAATCTCTATTCTACTTTCGTAGTTATCTCTCTCATATAGCCCCTACTTTACTTTCACATCCTCTGTTACTAATAAGTGGTCCACTTTTGTCCTCTGATGTTCTGGGTTGAAGGGTCCCTAAGCAAAGAACATAAATGACAATAAAAATAGTGTGTCGCATCAAATGTAACAAATACACACATTAATGATATCAATTCTGTTAAAAAACTATGGGCTAAATGTAACTAAATGTAATGGTGTGTGCCCTCAGGCGGAGTACCCATCTCTCCCTGTCTCTGGCTCTGGCTGCGTTTGGCCCGAACTCCATTCATATAATGTTGTTGTGGGGGTCAATGCCACTCCTCCTCGCACAGCGGCTGTTTTTACATTCCCACATATGCCAGATACCCATTTTATACTCCTGGGTGGAGAGAGGCCAAGTGAGCTAATTAGCCTTGCCGCAAATGCACCACACATTTGCGACAGCGGGCCCCCGAACCCACACCGTTATGCTAATGAAGCGAATGCTGATACAATTGCAATCACATAGGGGCCTAAGATGATATCAATATTACTATTTTCATTAGGGGTGCATCCCTGAAGGAAAATAGTACCATTGAGGTAACAGGACCATAAGCTTTAAACCAGGCATTCTGTATTTGAATTATATACCATTCCCAGCTCCATTGGACGTTTCCAGAACGTTGCCAAAACGGTTCATTTGTTACGGACACGTGGAAACGTTTGGAACGTAAAATTAGACATTTTTTACGTTCTAAACAAACGTTTATACAAAGACCATATTTAAACGTCCTTGGGACTTTACTAAACATTTCCGAAACCTAGTGGGAAACGGCAATTGGTTTTTGACAACGTTGAGGAAACGTTTTTCTGTAACGTTGCTATGTCGTACTTTTTTTTTGTTGCCAGAACCTTTGAATGTTTCTACAACGTTTGGATTTTTCTGTAACTTTGCTATAGCATACTTTTCTGGTTGCCAGAACCCACAGCAGCCGTCACATCCCGCTCAGCTATTGTATGAGTGTCATTGTTCAGATAAGAGTCTCTTCTTCTTCAATCAGACTTTATTAGGCGTCTGTGGAAATTTAATATCCGGGTTTAATTATAAGGTTTTAAAAAAACAATAAATTATATATTTTTAACTATTTGCTTACATAAAAGGACCATTTAAGACGACAAAAAAAAATTCTACAGACTACACGGTCATCGATTTTTCTTGGGAATGTGAAGTAAAGTGTCTGTTTGAAATGGCAGGCCAGTGCGTGACCTGATGTGGGTGTAATCCATGCACAGCAGGATGTTGCTGGCTGCTGTGCCCTGGGAGAACCTTTGTAAGTAAGCCAAGAACAATTCGTTGAGTTCCGCAACGCCTCTGCTCTACGTTTTGAACAGATTTATTTGTCCATGGATTTTGCATGTTTGTATTTGTTAACATAAGTGTTTTCCCAATATCGATATCGAAATAATTTTAATTTAAACTCCATTCATGTCATATATATATAGCGTGTAAGTAAGGCCTACTAAGGCCATTTTGTGCTTGCTCCGTGTTATAACAATCGATTGTGAATTTGAAGGTAATCAGTAAAGGAACACGTATGTGATGTTTTTCATAGGCCTATATTTAATTTATGACTTTGTGAGAAGAAATTGGCAATATTGAATGTTGCTGTGCAGCTGTGGTGGGTTGTTCTTGAATTGCCGTGAGGTTAAAGAAAGAATGATATAGGCCTGAAAAGGCTAACCTACCTGTAGTTTAAAATACTATCCCTCTTCTCTTATTTAACATGTTTAAGAGCTGTAGCTTGCTGTTAGCTTGTATACGAATGGTGATACGAGTGTGTTAACCCGGCCCCGTGTCCACGCAGTCATGCATAAATATGTAAGGTAGGTCCTGGGGAGCATGTTTTACAATGTCCATTTTAGCGAAGCTTGTGTGGTTGTTCTCCTAAAATGTGTGTGGTATCCGGAGATATACAAGCCTAAAGTTAGTCGGTGGAGCACAAGGATTTCTATATGTCCCACATGTGAGAATCATCAGTATAGAAAATACGTCTACCATAGAGCAAAATTAAAACAGAGCCATATTGCATATCCATAAATGGTGATGTCTTGACCGTTGTTGCTGTGTCGAGGTCGCTTTTGTTACGTGGTTTTAAACATTGACCTAACTGTTACCCACGATGGAGTCCATTTCACTTATCATCGTAGAGACAACAGGTGCCGGTAATACAGCATTTGACCTGACTGAGGTGTTGACTGATGCATTCATAGGAACTTTGAAAATAATGAATTGATGCATGATAATTATGGTGGATCCATTTAGTAGATATGATAAGGTGATCGAGTATGAATAGATGAAGCATACTTTTATCATTATAGCCCTATACTAGGCCTACTATGTCGATCATATTATTATTATGTGTTATTAATATTGTTATTATTATTGTAATTATTATTTATTCACTATTATCCTTATTGTTATGCGCTGAAGAAAAACCACACCATACCTTCAGAAATCCTTTTCAATCGTTCGGTTACATTAAATGTTATGGGAACGTCGAGGTTTCGTCTCGTCAAGTTGGTTGTTTAGTTGGTTCTAATGAAACGTTCTGCGAAGTCGTAGTTTTCGTCTTAATGAGAATCATATTTGTGGTGATTATCAAAGGTAGTAAATCCGTTCCACAAACGAATTTGAATAACCCATTTTTGTATCGAATGTGCAGTCTGTTTTAAAAACGTGTTTTATACCGTTTCTCAAAGAACGGGACCAAAGTAGAACCTATTTGAAACGTTCAGAAACGTTCATGGTAGCTGGGTCTTATAAATTTCTTACCTAATTGAAATTTTCCTCTGTAAAAACTTTGATCACGGGATCTGTGATCTCATTTATGTAAAGGGATAGAAGAGCAAAAGAGCTATAATATTTGTCCCAAAGGCAGTTCCACAATGTAACCCTTGGTTACTATTTAAAATAATGGGTGAAGTTGTATGACCTTTGAAATCTGACCCAAAAGTCGAACAGTGATGTATTGGTATAACACATATTTCCAGCTTACCTCCCCATCTCTCCACCAAGTAACGGAATATGGGTGAATCTCACTAAATACTGTCCAACACACTTAAGTAGGAAAAAATAGCCAGCAGAAGTAAAGGTTGACACTGGGTGCTTCTTTGATCATGGGTTGAACTTTCCACTGAGAAAAAATAAATAATTAAAATCATAATTAGGGAATAAGATTCAAAAAATTTACTAAAAAGATGACAGATTTTTTTTAAATGCTATCTGTAGGTTTGAAATTTCATATTGATTGTTGCCTATCGTTTGAAGATTTGGAACTTTGGAGGTAGACAATGTTACATGCAGAAATTAACTTGGGTCAAAAATAGCGGGTGCCCTTTTTGAAATTTGAAATGTTTTTTTAAGGAAGGCAGTGCACCAGGAGCTTCTGCTTTCTAGAGCCAGAAGGAGCCACAAGTCTGAATCCAATTTAAAGGACATGAGGAGATTTTTTCGGATACGGAATTTCTCTCTCAAATTGCACGGAATCGATTGTAGACAACTACCAAAGAACGTTTCGAAGGTTTATGGACAACAAGTACAAAAGAAAAAAGAAAACTTGTTTTGAACCTGCCCTGACTATGTAAACGGTCCCCATTAGAACACCGTGCTTTGACATTTTGCGTGCACGACGAAAAGTACTAAATCATCTATTATTAATAAAGACGGAGATGGGCTTATTCACATCAGGTGTGATCTAATACCTTGGAAAGCATTCCAATATGCAAAAAACCCGGGTGCGAAAAAAAATGAGGGCGCTTCTTTCTGGAAATTCCTAGTCTCTTTACAACTGATTTATACGCTTCGATAAACGGTTTCCGTTCACCTCACCAAAGGATAGAGGCACAGTCAGTTTCCATGTAGGTGGATTTTCATCCTGGGAGAGCAGAGGTAATTGTGCATGCACAAAATGGCATACTTTATGTGACATCAATGTGTTACACTTAAGGGTTGGTGTTATGTCCACCCTAGGTCGTTGCACAATAAGCAGGGAAACTAGAGTACAATCGCATAATTAGGCATGCACAAAATTGGCATACTTTATAGATAGAGCTAGATGTGACATTAATGTTTACAAATACAGGTAGCACCTGGTCTACTTACACTAGAGGTAATAGCGCATGACCACGGCACTACTCACAAAATTCACAAGCTCAATACTGATTGTATCATGAATATTAAAAGCACATGTCCTACAGGTGTACATGCATACTGGTTGCAAAACGTGTTCCCTTGCCAGGAGGTGCTATTACATCATTTTTGCACTAACACAAAGACATTTTTTGATTGTTGTTTTTTTTGTTCAAGGGCATAGCCAATGGAGGAGGGATGAGGGGGAAGAGTGTTCTCCTAGGCGACCAAAAAAGAGAAAAGAATGGAAGAAAAGAAAAAAAATGAGGAGGTAAAAGGGGAGGAAAAGAAATCATGCTAAATCAACATGCACAAAAATATTTGGTTGCCTATCTGTCCCCAAGCATATTACAATCATGTCAAAAGTAGTGTGGTGTTTCTGTAAGGTGACCCAAGTCTTCTGACACATTATGAATTCGACAACCTTAAAGTGAAACAAAGATTTCACATATCAGGTGTCCTTAAAAAATTGAAAGTACTGATTTGTGCCTGATGTAAGTTTTCATAAAAAATATCCCCATATGAAAGGATTAAGCTGAGAAATGTTATTTGGTACAAAAAATTGTGAAATTTCTAAATTTCGTATAGGAGCAATGCGAAAATTAGCTATGTTTCTATTGAAATATAAGCAAATCAAAATTCACCTTTTTCTCTCTTTAAAGACCTTCTGTAGGCCTAATCAAGGTAAAGAAATCTTTTGAGTGTATAATCTATTGAAATATATTTAAAAAAAAAAAATTTGGGTGCCTCAAAAATCTCTCGTTGCACCGCCTTAATGTTTTCTTTAATGGAATAAGCCACACGGTTTTATGGGGTTTATTCTGTTACGGTTTCTGAATATTAATAATGTGTGTCAGAAAGAAGTGGGTAGCCTGACGGAAGCACCCAAATTAGTTTACAATAGGGGAGTGATCAAGTAAATTGAGTCTGAAGTTGATCATAATCAATTTATGGATTTTGCTTTTTTCCTACAGAGATAATTAAATTGCAGAAAAAGTATTTTAAAAGACGATGCCCTCTAACACACAGAGAAATAACATTAAAGTTTGCACTTATTGCAATTGAGTCAATAAAGATAGTTTTGGACACTTTCATTGGCAATAACAAAAAACTTTTCACCAGGTGATAGACACAAAGTTCCTCTAACAGTTCTGGAATTTTTTTGGACCAATTTGCTGGACGGATAGTGCAGTTTAGTATCCATTGGTGACTGGTTCAAGCCTTGGAAATGCACCTTTTCCGAAATTTGTGATTTGCCATAGGATTACGTGTGATCCAATGATGATCAGTGAATTGAAGCAAAGTTAGTGTGAGCCAGTTGATGGTGGTAATGTCTTTTCTAAAAAAAAACAAAACCAACTCCCCCCCAAACAAAAACACAAACATTAAAAAAAAAAAAAAATTAGCGACTTACAACTTATTTGGTTTATACCTCATATATTGTAGATTGCTCTTTTCCATTTGATAATTGCAATTTTTGAGGCCCTCCCTCTTCCCCACCATTCAATGTGACAGTGCATACCAAGGCAGTAGATCCAGAGGAGCAAAAAATTTCCAAGTTGTCCCGCAAGAGGGTGCAAAAGATTCTGTCATCCCGGTGAATTGCTCCAATTAAGTTAAATTATGTGACGAATGCGCACAAAAGTCGCAATTTATTAATTTTGCACAAATTTAGGCTGAATGAAATTGGTCCAAAAATGCCGAAAAAAGAGGGGTGAAATGTTGAATTTGAAAAGCATATTTTGGTCTATTATCGTCCTGTTTTTTCGAGCCAGAGGGGGCAATTGTAACCCTGACCCCCATTTCCGATTGCAAATGGGAAATGTTGAGTAGTGTTAGGTGCATTGGAACACAATTCCAGGTTGGAGAGGCAGGTACAAAATATCTGATTTTATGGCAAAAATGCTCAGGCAAAAAGGGCGCAAAAAACGCTGATTTAGCATGATTTTTTCTTCTGATTTTCCCACTACTAACTAGCAGACAGTATCATTGAAAATCAGCCATTGCATTCCAGTCAGGGAAGTGAAGGGTACTTTTTGGCTGACAAGAACCAATGAAATGATATGACATTATCGCCAGATGGGGTGAGAATGGAATCTAAGCACTCTTCTCGATTTAGCGGATGACCACAAAAAGTACATTCCAAGTACCATCTCAAGTTATACTATGACTGATTGAAATGTACCTTTTTCATGAAAGTACATTACATACATTTCAAATACAGATCAAGTACTAAGCTTTGATTCGGTGTACTGGTGTTTATTTACTAGGGCAAAGGACGGATCCACATCCTCTATCAAAAACCTTCACCTCCAGCAGCTTTAGAGACCTGCCTACCAAAGTTGTTTGATATGCTACACTGGTATTTTCCTTGTGATGTCTTCTGGATGTTGGGGAGGTGCAAGATGGTTGTTACTTTTGTCTCCTTGCCATCGCCTTTGTGCTTAAATACTTCTATTGTTGGGTTGGGTGCATCTTGCAATGACTGCAGCTCTTTGTATGTTGTTCCCTGCAGTGTATTGTAGATTGATTGTTGTTAGGCCCATACAGGCTGTCCCCAAAAAAATGTTAACACTCGGAACGACGGCATTTTGATAACAAGAAAAGTACACATGGGTCTTTGTTTGGTACAACTTTAAAGCCAATAAAACAAGCTTTAATTTGCCATTTATTTCATTCCAATCCGATACGTAAAACAAAAGATATGCTTCATCAATTATGCGAGGGCAAAATCAACTTGGTCCGATTTCTGCCTTAGAACACATGGAATGCATGATGCAACATGAATACACGTGGCTTCATAGCACATCTTCTTTCCATCTTAAAAAGAAAACAAATATATTTTGCAGTGTTTTTCTTTTAAAGAAAGACTTCGAGATTCCTGCCACAGTGTTTTACCAAATGTTCATCGTTGGATCTACCACAACTGCTCTTCTAATAAGAAATGTTGGCTTGAGTTTCTGCCATTCTGGTCCGTGGATCTGTATGGCCTTCCACAGGTGTCTTTATTCCAATTCTGCCTGCTTCATTGGTCCTTACAGGCGTATTATCAGAAGTTTCTCTTTCTTTTTTGTTTACTTTCGTGTTTTGTTGTTTATTCTGACTATAAAGTCATAGATTTTCTTGGGAGGGACTGGGAATTCAATAAGGAAGTGTCTGATTGTTTGGTTTAATTGGTTTGGTTTAACATTCTGTGTAATTTTTAGCGATTTGATGGGGCTAACTCTGCTAATGAAAGTGAACGGACAGATTAATATTTGAAAAATACAAAGTATTGCTGATCATAAAGACAATGATCACACTTTATGACAATAATGAAGTTCAAAAGGGATTGTCAATATCTTCAATAAGTTCAATTGCAAATCAATAACACAATGAATAACCCAATTTTGAGTATGTTACAAAATCGTGTTTCATAAAATCTTACAAATGCAACTATTGCAAATCGGACCAATCCGAATTTGTACTCTCCTTTTTGACGAAGCATATCTTTTGTTCGACATATCGCATTGAAATGAAATAAAACGCGGCAAATAAAAGCATATTTAGTTAGCTTTAAGAGCATACCAAACAAAGACCCATGCGTACTTTAGATTTTTACAAAATGTCTGTGTCCCGAGTGTTAACATTTTTTTGGGACAGCCTGTATGCAGGAGGTGGAGGTAAATCATAGCTCCAAAATTCCACAAAAGTTCCATTTTTGGTGATTTTTTGATATGGTGCTCTACGGAGAACACAACATCAAACAAAGCATATTGCAGGATTCATCAAAGCTGTACAAAGAGTAGGCCTTAAGCTTAGCGCTAACAAATATTCTGGCATTTAAATGTTCTCTGATGTGATCTTATTCCATCTCTAATCAGTGGTGACACCAGGGAGAGCATGAAGGGCATTTTCTTTCCTAAATTTTACCCTTCCCCCACCATCAGCTTTCCCTACCTATTGGTTAATATTGCATGGCCTGAAGACTAGGGAGTTTCCATAACCTAACCCATCTGACACACTTTTTTTCTGACACACTTATGAATTTGTAAACCCTTCACAGAATAAAGCATGTTTATTCTGTTAAGGTTTCTGAATTCATAAGTGTGTCAGAAAAGAGTGTGTCAGAAAAAAGTGTGTCAGATGGGTAAGGATATGGAAACTCTCTGAAGACTAGGCACATACTACACATTTGAACAAAGGATAATGAAATGAGGCAGGGTCTCTTGGAATTTAACACAACCTTTAAAACTCAATCTGATGCATAAACTTACCTCGCCATCTTTTAACCAATTGAAGGTGTAAGGTAAATCCTCCTTTAAAGTAGCAGTGCACACTAAGGACACATTTTGACCAATTACAGCCAAGGTAGACTCCGGATGGCTTACGATGACGGGTGATGTGCCGTTGTCTGGATCTTATTAACAACAATACAACACATGGTGTAGTAAATGTTATTTTAGAATTGACTTTTCAAATAAATCTATTTTATGAGTGACAATTTCTGTCAATGAGACTTACTACTACTAAACCAAAGTTTTAAATCCGGTTTTATCCCCATCAACGGGGGTGGCCGGATTCACCTCACATTTGCAGCAACCGCCCTGACTCCTTCCTTCCATTTCACCCGATTCAATGCATCCTCCATCCCTAACCCCAAAACCTCCTACTCTCCTCCTCCACTTGTTTCTTCCATGTCTTCTTTGGACGTCCCCTCCTCCTCAAACCGCCCACCTCGAACTCAAAGCCCTTCTTAACACATGCTCATCATCCAATACGATACGTAAAACAAAGATATGACTTCATCATTATTAGAGAGGCAAAATCAACTTGGTCCAATTTTGCCTTAAACACATGGGATGCAGATGCAACATGAATACACATGGCTTCATAGCACATCTTTCTTCCATCGTAAAAAGAAAAATCAAATATATTTTGCAGTGTTTTTATTTGAAGAAAGACTTAGCTTAGAGATTCCTACGCCACAGGGTTTTACCAAAACGTTCATCGTAGGATCTACCACAACAACTGCTCTTCTAATAAGAAAATGTTGGTTGAGTTTCTGCCATTCTGGTCCATGGGGATCTGTATGGCCCCCTTCCAAAGGTGTCTCTTATCCGTTTGCCTGACTTCAGAGTCCTTCAGGCTTATTATCATAAGTTTCTCTTTCTTTTTGTTTACTTTCGTGTTTTGTTATGTTTATTCTGACTATAAAGAATAGATTGTGGGAGGGACTGGGAATTAAATAAGGACGTGTCTGATTGTTTGGTTTTTTATATTTGGGTGGTTTAATCATTCTGTGTAATTTTTAGCGATTTTGATGGGGCCTAACTCTGCTAATGAAAGTGAACGGACAGATTAATATTTGAAAATACAAAGTAATTGCTGATCATTATAAAGACAATGCTCACAACTTTATGACAATAATGAAGTTCAAAAGGGATTGTCAAAATCTCATAAGTTCAATGCAAATCAAAAAACACAAGGAATAATCAATTTTGAGTATGTTACAAAATAAGTTTCAGACAATCTACAAATGCAACTATGCAAATCGGACCAATTCCGAATGAATTGGTACTTCCTTTTGACGAAGCATATCTTTTGTTCGACATATCACATGAAATGAAATAAAACGCGGCAAAATAAACTTATTTATTAGCTTAAGCGCATACAAACAAGACCCAGCGTAATTTTAGGATTTTTACCAAATGGCTTGTCCCGAGTAGTTAACATTTTTGGGGACAGCCTGGTATGCAGGAGGTGGAGGTAAATCATAGCTCCAAAATTCCACAAAATTCCATTTTGGTGATTTTGTGATATGGTGCTCTACGGAGAACACAACATCAAACAAAGGCATATTGCGGATCATCAAAGCTGTACAAAAGAGTAGGCCTTATTTTCGACGCTTAGCGCTAACAAATATTCTGGCATTTAAATGTTCTCTTGATGTGATTTCTTTTCATCTTAATCAGTGGTGACACCAGGGAGCCATAAGGGCATTTTCTTCCCTAAATTTTACCCTTCCCCCACCATTCAGCTTTCCCTACCTATTGGTTAATATTGCATGGCCTGAAACGAGGGATTCCCATTAACCTAACCATCTGACACACTTTTTTTTCTGAACACTATGAATTTGATTAACCCTCACAGAATAAAGCATGTTTATTCTGTTAAGTTTCTGAATTCATAAGTGTGTCAGAAAAGAGTGTGTCAGAAAAAAGTTGTCAGATGGGGTAAGGGATATGGAAACTCCTGAAGACTAGGCACATTACTACCAAATTTGAACAAGGATAATGAAAGAGGCCGGGTCTCTTGTGAAATTTAACACAACCTTTAAAACTCAATCTGATGCCATAAAATTATAAAACTTAACCCGCATCTTTTAAACCAATTGAAGGTTGAAGGTAAATCCTCCTTAAAGTATAGCAGTGCACACTAAGGACAACATTTTGACCAATTACAGCCAAGGTAGACTCCGGATGGCTTCGATGACGGGATTGTGCCGTTGTTGGATCGTTTAACACAAAACACATGGTGTAGTAAATGTTATTTTAGAATTGCACTTTCAAATAAATCTCTTTATGAGTGACAATTTCTGTACAATGAGACTTCTACATACTAACCAAATTTTAAATCCGGTTTTATCCCATCACAAGTGTGGCGTGGACGATTAACCTCACATATGCAGCATCCGCCCTGACTCCTTCCTTCCCTTTCACCCCCCGATTCAATGCATCCATCCATCCCGAAATACCCAAAACCTCATACTCTCCTCCTCCCTTGTTTCTTCAATGTTCCTGTTTGGACGTCCTCCTCCTCAAACCGCCCCACCTCGACTCAAAAGCCCTCTCACCACCATTGCTCATAATCTCCTCAACACATGCCAATACCAACGTACGCTATTCGCCTCACAAAACCGGCCCACCGCCTCATCCAAACAACCATCGCATCAAGTCCTCAGTCTTCATCCTGTCCCTCAACTTACCACCACATATCGCTCTCATCATTGCTCTCTCTGTCCTCCTCAAAAATCCCCCATCTAATTTTCACTTCCAGGCACCATGTCTCATCCCATACAGCATCACTGATTCACACAAACTCTTATACCCCATTCCTTCATTTCAAAGGATATCTTTCCTTTGTCAAAACTCCCCACATTTCCTAAAACTTCACACACCCCATACCTCACTCTGTTGTCACAGCCAACCCTCACATCCACCACACCCCACTAAACCTTCCCCTAGGTATGTGAACTGCTTCACTGACTCCACCTCCTCACACAACTTTTCCTCCTGTTCCACCATCCCTCCAGCTCCCTTCTAACATTATTCTATCACACAAAGCTCCTTGTCAAACAGGGGTACTCTCTTCCTCTTTGATCCCAATGGATCAATTTCCCACATTTTCACACCACACTGAATTTGCTTACTCTCTTCCCACACAACCCACATGGGTCTACCTACTCGCTACACCTCCAGCCCAACCCACTCACCAGCACTTTGTCTTCCAAGGTTTACTCGACAATTGCTTCAAAAGCTGCTTCCTTTCCAATTCTCCCTCAGTCCCTCCAAATTGATGAACTCGAAAACCAAGTCATCCGCTAAAAACATTCTCACTCAGACCTCTACTAGGATATTATTCAATTTTATCAAAATTATCACCAGTAGGGGCAAATGCAGTGGCCGTAACGGGCCTTCACCGCTTTCTGAGGGGCAAATTTCCCAGTCTGGGAAATGTCCCTCTTAGGGGGGTCAAAGGCAATTTTTCCCGGGCAGAGGAAAAAACGGCTGATTTAGCATGATGTTCGACATTTTTCCCAGCCAAGGTGTCAGGGGGGGGTGCAACCTGCCCCCCCCCCGCCTGTTACGCCACTGGTCAAATGCCGCAGGGGCGGGATTACATGGGTCATATTGATTTCTCAAGTTCATTCTGTATTTTGATTGGCCATTATTCTAAAAGTGAGGTTCGACTACATAACATCATTAGCGCCAGTTTAAAAAATAAGATTAACCTTTGATACCAATGATGTTCTGCGCATAGTCTATCATGAATGAAGAGGGAATATGTAAAACTCCCAACCAACCCCCAAAATCCTCTCCAGCACCGTGCAGGCGAGAGAGATAGACCAAATTTGCCCTGAAAGGGAAAGCAACAGCCTCAACCCTGGTTGGGGATCTGATGCAACAATGGCAATTGAAGCGGAGCAGAATGAATTCCAAACCACCAGGTGGGAAGCAGAAGGGCCTAAAAGAAGGCACCTAGCGCTGACCCGCTTCGCCCAATTGGCCCAAAGAATGAGGTTGAAGGGTTCATATGAAATGTTTTAAAGGACCCTATTGGTGATTGCTAATCAGGCAAATCGACAAAATCACAAAAAATCAGATTTTTGCACTGTTATGTAACAAGGTCAGGTATCCTAAACATACCCAGCAAATGATAAACCAGAAGCAACTAAAATAAGGACAGTCGGAGGATTTGATCATTACGTCCGAACGGACACTTACTACAACACGTAATTTTAATGGAGAATCGTATCTTGGAAACACTGCCGTTTTCTTCCTTTTGTCACATCTCAGCTGTGGAAAAGGGAACTTATGGAGGGAATTCCACAGACGTATCCTTCACTTAGAAGCAATCCTGCAAAATTTCAATATTTTTCAAATCACTGATTAGGTCTTATGCAATGGAATCCCTGAGATGCAAGAGAATTATCTAACATAAATGACTCATGAACAAACAGTACCCCCCAATTGTAGGTTACATACACAAACATGAGCAGGGAAGCCCTCCCTCTAACTTTATGATCCAGTAAAAATGGCCAGGATTCTACAAACCAAGCTCTGTGACATGTTGAATATTGCGATTGGGAAGATCCATGGTAAGATGTACAATCCAAACGAAATTCACATGCACTGTATCTATCAAGCTAGGAAGTTATCGCAGACCTCACAGGCTGCGTATTTGTCTTGATATGAACAAGTATATTCAATCAATTAGGTTTTGCTAGGTTGGGAGAAGGTTGGGGAAGCCATCATGGTAAACCATCAGAGAAATCAATAGTCTGCACCACAAATACAGACAAAAAGGTCGAAGAAACTCCTAAGTGGCAAAATGCCGAGGCATCAGCAAAAAGGATTGAGTGGCAATTGATAATCAGAAGTCAAAGGTACCAAGTGTGTGTTGAAGGAGCACATTAGCTATTGAGCTTGATACTATATAAAGAGAATCCACTAATTTGGGGGCATGATATTGAGGCCAAGTCCGATTGCATGAAAGCAGATATATAGATGTGCAACAGGAGTACAGGACAGGAATACCAATAGGCAAAAACTTGCCCTGAAGCAGGATAGAAACTAATGCATGCCAAGTTTTTAAATAAAAATTCATCCTAGCGGCCAAACCGTTCAAAAGGTGAAAAGGGGTTCTTAGTGTACTCAGTACTACACCTGATGAGTCCACTAAATTAGGTGCTAGGAAATAGGTCTGAATTCAGATTGTGATGGATGCAATGCTGTACAAATCAGAAAAAAGCAAAATAGTTCAATATCAGCAAAGCATGAATCAAGCACAAGTATTATCACTTTCCAAACTTTATCAAAGAAAGAAGCGGCTGGTGTTTAGAAAGTACAGCATTCACCGGACACCTGTGCGTCTGCTATCTGGTTGTGAATGTGAAATGAGGACAGGTCACTCCAAGGACCCCCTGATCCATGTGTCACGAAAGGAAAATAGATCAACAACTGTAAAACAACACCAAGCAACTTCATAATTTGACAAATTATGGCCATAACCTATAAGACCCTATGACCTGACCCCACTTTGAAGGGTTGGTAACTGTGGGGCATCTGAGGGACCATTAACATCCAGTGGCATGAAAATTTGTGAAGTATGTGGAAACAGCTGGCATATATTGCTTATAAATCCAAAATATGACCCTACACAGACTGAACTCCACAGCTATCCCTCTAGGACTTATTGCAGATGACGCACAAAAAGTGGGATCTGGACAGTGATTGATATCAAAATTAAAGTTTATGGGATCAGATAGTCTATAGGAAGAAGCAATTGGCTGCTATTGTGATGGTATATCAGCTGGTTAAATGGGAACGCTATCAGCTGGGGAGTAATTCAAAATTGAAATCCAGCTGTACAAAACAAGTCATCAGTAAACTTTGCCTAACCCACCTGTGGTTGCATTGTTATTCCTTGTGCATTGTTATGAAACGGGGGGGGGTACCATAGATGGTAAGGGATTATGTGAAGAGCTAGATGGAAGTGAACCTGCAGGACGCAAGTGTACAATTGGTAAGAGTGTTAAGTTACGATGGCTAGTGGTTAGCAATATGGAATTGTAATTGACTGCTATGAGGAAGGGTTACCGAGTTAGAGACAAACAGGGAGGGGCCTCTGGATGATTGATATCAGATTCTATTACCACTGTGGATGTATGAGAAAGAATTGCCCTTAGAGACCATGTTCAAATGGAGAATAGGTTGGCCATTAATGTTACACAAGTGATATCCTTTTGCCTCATATGGTTGTATGGTTGAGAATTCCAACCTAGACAAACTCGGCAAAAAAGGACAGTACCAAGGTGGAGTGACAGACACAGGCAGGCAAAGTGTAGTGTTAGTATAGTACACTCCATATATGAGATAACAAAATAGGGCGCAAGTGGAGCCTAACCGTAGGCATAAATATATATGACGGAACAAAGATCCTATCGGGATTACGAAGACTGTTGCTGGAGTGATACCACAGCATACTCTATAAGGAAATAACCAAATTCCTGGAAAATGATGGCGAAGGCCTAAGAAATGGCGTAAAGTGAGCTATACTATAGGATGGCAATTAAGTGAAAATAAGTTTAAGAGTACACTTACTGAACAATGTGATGAATAGGTACGACCCCAATTCATGACAAATATAATAAGAGGGGAGATCTTGACTTGACAGTTTTAAAGTGAGAAAGAATAAGATGATGGTGTAGGCAGAGCAGTACCGTTTTTAACACATAGATAGTGAATGGGAAGATCTGAAACAGATCTCGTGTAGGAAAGAAACCAAAATAAAGCAGACAGCATGCCAAGGTAGACAGTGGTATCATGGTACTCACCTAGACAATGTACGAAGTGATGGGGTGTGGTCACGGTAGCCGTACCAGTAGTAATAAATAAAAATGGGAGAGGAAAACAGGAGATGGCATATGAACCCAACCATCCCATGCAGGACATGACCAATAGAAGTACCACATGCATAAGGAAAAACATGGTAAAGTGTAGGTGGAGGTTTAGGCACACAGCCTACATAATAACCAGGACCTTAAACTTTCCTTTGTAACACTAGATCTGAATCTGACATAGCTATTTCCCATAAAATATGTAATATAAGAGGGCTAGCAATGTGGAGCTTCACCACAACAAAAGAGGGTAATGCATAGGGAGTAGAACCTATATGGCAGCAGAAGTGAGGAGAGTGTGTAGGCTTTCCATATAGAACATAAGGTGCTGGGTGTTGGTCAACACATACCAATAAACAAACAGAAGGTTTGGTGTAGGCAGGGGGTGTACCATACAACAAGGACGGGTGACAACATAAATGGGCCCTACCATAAAACAAAGTTGAGGGTTTGTAAGCAAGGCCAAAAACTATAACAGAAAGTGATGGGGAGGTTAGGCCGGACTAAGTAACAAAGGTTATAGGCGGGGCCCATTGAGTATAACGTAAACTGGGGAGAGGGTTGAAGGCGACCACACCGTTTATGATAATGGAGAGGAAATTAGTATGCAGAGAACACAGGGGGACAGCTAGAAAAGTGATGGTAGGCAGTGTATATCTATAACAATTTAAACGGTTGTGGTGCAGGTGAGGAGGGCTTACATCAAACAGAAATGATGGAAAGAGTAGGGTCAAATATATAACCATAAATTAACCACAAGGATGATGGCAAAGGAGAAGCCATACCGTCACAAAAACGATGGCGTAGGCATAGCCACGCTATGTACCAAAAGGTTGAAGGTGTAGGCTAGACCTTACCATGTAACATCGGGGCTTTCACCATATAACAGGAGTGATCAGGCGGGAATCCCGAAAGGAACAAAAAAAGCAATGGTGGCTGCTGCAGGAGCGTCATGACACCAAGGGTGATGGGGTAGGCGAGGAGGACCATACCATATCAACAAGGTGATTGATAAAGTAGCAGGAGGAATTCCCTTATACAACAAGCGGGTGGACGAGAAGTACAATATGTAACAAAAAATAAAAATGGGGTATTGGGAGCGTAGCATTAAACAAAAGTGACAGCATAGGCGGGACCGTACAAAAAGGAGATTTGGGCCACATGGAGTGCACACAATATAATAGAATTTATAATTTTGCAGCACTCAGTCATATAAACAACTGGAATTGGCCGACCATAACCAAGACGACCACCAATGGACGACAGCTGAATATTGGGGACCTGTGAAAGGCTCAAACAAACAATGGCAAATGAATGCCAAATCAGGCCATGTGCAGAAGAGAACCAGTCATTTAAACAGCTTATAACAATGCAAGATGCCATATGTCTACACTGAATGAAATACTTAGAGGCATCACCTGTCTTTAATACAATGAACTTGTATGCATGAGCTTATGGGCAAAGGCTGAATACCAAAAATACATAGTGCAGAGTTTGCTTACTGTTAATGTTTTCATGTATGTGCTACTTTTTCTTTAAATATGTGTAACGTGGGAGCAAAAGTTTCAGTCTAGTTGGCTGTGTTGTAGCCAAACCCCTTATTAAAGCAAAAATGGCCTAAAGATGGCCTCAGCAAAGCTGTATCATATACAGTTAAATCTGGTCCACTCTTTTGTTGCCTAGCGAATCATTCCTTGAACGAATCGTTATGGCATTAGTATTTAAACTCTAACAGATACAATTGCCCAGTGTGTAACACTAGGCCGACCTATTTCAAGATTACCAGGGGCTTACGTGTTTACAAACATTGCTGTTAACTGGTCATACAAATGTCAGTGTGCTGTGCTATCGGTCTAGGTACAGAAATATACAAGTAAACGTATCGCAAGCAAACGCCCTATCATGATGGGGAAAACCGTGATGCATATTGGTGTACACTCCTTACAGCATAGTAAATAGAGATTGCCATTTTATTCTTTTATGGTTTGGTAACATGGTGTAAAAAGTAGTGATGCAGATGACATTAGCTGAGCGAACTTAACCAATTAACCATAAACCAAATAAACAAGCGGGGAACGGGGGGTGGTATAATTTAAAGGAGAGGGGAATATAGGCATGAGCAGTCGTATAGTGACATAGATGGTTGTGTTTATGATCTAGCAAAGCTTGTTACCATAACAATAAAACAAATGCAAAGGGAAAAAGACTACATTTATTTATACATAGTGTTAAGTGTCAAAATACTGAGTGCGGAAACCTACCAACAAATAACAAGAGAAGTTTAGTTCCCGGAAGTTAGACATAAGTCCATCTGGGTTTATAGCCAAGCCTTCAGGAGGTTGCCTTGTGAGTAAGTATCTGGAGGGACCCAGGTCAGTCAAGGACAGTTATGCTGTTTAGGCTAGCCGAAGCCTAGGCTAGGCTAGGCATGCTAAGACTAGGTAGGGGCAGAATTTGGCAGACCATGACGACAGAGCAACACCTGCACTCCAATACCAGAACCCAAAACCAGACCTGACTGAGCATCCAGCAAGTTGAATGAGATAAATACATTAACGTACTGAAAGTACTTATTTGGTATACAAGACCAAAGTAAAAGGCAGAAAGAAAGATAGCAGTCCCTTGCACCAATCATTGTGATGAAGGTGAAACATGTGCGCTAATCCAATAGGCCAACTGAGGGCGGCAAACAAGGGTGCCAAACATGGGAGCCAGACAGAGTAGTCGGACATCAGATAGAGTTCAGTAGGATGTCCAGATGGAGTGTCCCTAGGAATCCTTAGCTTGTACAATAAAGCAGTTAGGAACCTAACTTTCCCTTAAAATAATGCATGATGCTTTGAGATTTATGTCTCGGACCAGATAGAGTCCTGGAGAATACATAATCTGGAGAAATATTCTAAGGCAAATTTGACATAGTTATCCACTCTCCAGGGCATATATACCATATGCTCCTGGAGGGCATTGTGCATTCCCCATTGCTCCAGGATGCATTTCACTATTTGCTATTTGTTCCTGGAGCATATTTTTTGAATTTAAAAAAATATTCTCCAGATATTATGCTCCAGGAATATAGTCAAATATGCTCCCAGATTAGTACACTGTTACAGGTTTGAATATATGGTCCAGGACAGATTTTCTATGTCCTGGTATCATTGCTCCTGTAGCATATTTTGGGGACAAAATCTTATTGCTTCTGCCGATACAAGTTCAACACCCCTATAGTGGGGAGGGGGAAAAGTGAATAATAGGGTCATGTGTGTGTGTGCTAGGATGGTGATTTCTGAAGTTGCTGTTAGTTGCTCTTTGAAAACTTTATGGATCCATGATGGAAACAAGTGATTTGTGGATAAGTTCCACTCGGTGACTGTCGTGGAATAAAGGCCGTACTTATGGTGTCTAGGGATGCACGGATGTTAATGAAGATGTGGACTATGGGTTTGTGCGAGTGGGGAGGTGTCCTGTTTGTACCGCGGTTTTGACGTGCAGAGGTTTTGGACCGGGATGGCAGTCACCTGGCAGCTTTCTGAAAAAACAGCAAGTCTGTTGATCTTATCCGTGGTAAGAATTTGCCATTCAAGGTCCTGTAGCATCTTTTGAAACACTGCTCAGCTCATCGTAAATTATTTTTAATCAAATCAGCAGCACGACGATGTACCCTTGACAGCTTTGTGATGAGTATTGGTGTCTACACTCCCTAAATTGAATTTTTTAGTAAATAGAGATGCCCAATTTTATTCTTTATGTTTGGTACACATGGTGTAAAAAGTGATGCCGCATGCATTAGCCGAGCAGAACTTTTACCCATAACATAACAAAAATTAACAAGGGGAACGGGGTTTTTTTATTTAAATGAGGAGGGAGGGATTGCAACATACGTATAGTGAAATAGATGGTGTTATGATGCTAGCAAAGCTTGTACCATAACGCATATAAACAAAAGAAGGGAAAAGAATGAATTATTGAACATAGTGTAAAGAAACATAATGATGTAGCGGAAACCATACCAAAAATAACAGAGAAGTATGGTTCCCAGGCGTGACCTGAAGTCCATTGGGGCGTTTATAGCCCCGCCCTTCAGGAAGGTCTAGCCTTGTTAGTAAATATCTGGAGACCCTAGGTCAGGTAAAGGGAAAGATTATGCTGCTTAGGTAGCCGAAGGCCTAGGCTAGGCTAGGCATGCTAGGACTAGGGTAGGGGGCAAGAATGTGCAGACATGAGAAGCAGCAAAGCACCTGCCACTAACTACAGAACCAAAAACCAGCCTGACTGAGCATCCCCAGAAGTTGAGATGAAGAAAATAACATTTAACTGATACTGAACAATACTTAGTGGTACAAGACCCCAAAAGTAAACAAAGGCAGCAAGAAAGATAAGCAGTTGCACCAATATGGTTGATGACAGGCTGAAAAAAACATGTGCAGCCTAATCCAATAGGCCAACTGAGGGCGCCAAACAAGTGTGCCAAACATGGGGAGCCAGACAGCGTAGGACATCCAGATAGAGGTCAGTAGGAGTCCAGATGGAGTGTCCTAGGATAGCCTTAGCTTGTACCATAAAAGCAGTTAGGAAAACCTAACTTTCCCTTAATAATGCATGCTGTCTTTGAGATTTGATGCTCCCGGCCCATATAGAGTCCTGGAGAATACAATAATATGGAGAAATATTCTAAGTCAAATTTGAATATTTCGCCACGGCTCCAGGGGCATATATACCCTATGCTCTGGAGCATTGTGCATTCCATATGCTCCAGGAGCATATTCAAATATGCCCTGGAGCATATTTGGAATAAAAAATTTCTCCAGTTATTTATGCTCCAGAATATAGTCATTGGCTCCCGATTATTTACACTCCAGGACATGATGGTCCAGGACCCTATGGTCAGGACATATGCTGCCTGTAGCAATTTTGGGGACAAATCTATCGCTTCTGACTTGTTACAAGTCAAAAACACCCCTATTAGGGGAAAAAAGTGAACCAGGGATGATGTGTGGGTGCTAGGGAGGTGATGTTTATACTGAAGTGTTGCTTTAGTTGCCCTTTGAAAACTTTAGGATCACAAATGATGGAAACAAGTGATTGTGGTAGTAAGTTTCACTCGGTGAATGTTCGTGGAATAAAGGCTACTATAGGTGTCAGGGATGCAGGAGGTTATGAAAGATTGACTATGGGTTTTGCGAGTGGGACGTTGTACCGGGTGCAGCAGGTTTTTGAAGGGATGGCAAGGTCACCCTGGCAGGCTTTCTGGAAAACAGCAAGTATGTTGATCTTTCTCCTGGTGGTAAGAGTTTGCTATTCTAGGTCCTGCAGCATCTTTGAAACACTGCTCAGCTGATCGTATTATGTAATACAAGCGAGCAACACGACGCTGTACTCCTTCCAGCTTTGTGATGAACTGGGATTTGTAAGATCCCCATACTAACTGCCGTACTCAAATGAAGGTCTAACTAAAGCGAATATGCCATTTGCTTGAATCCTTTGTACAACCCTTAAGATTTCTTTTGATGAAACCAAGATTCTATTAACCTTTAGCTTGAGATAACAATTAATATGGTTATCCATTTCAATATTGCAGAGATACTCACACCTAAATATGAGTGGGAAGTGGTTTCCTGGAACCAGATTATTGAGTGTAATAATGTGTGTGTAATTGATTTTTTGAGTTGTTGACTTTAAAGTGAAGCATTTGTCAGTATTAAATGACATCTGCCACTTGCGCTCTCCCAGCTACTTGGTCTGTCCCAAGTCAGTCTGAAGAGTTCAGCGTGCATGGTCATGTGCAGATGGTTCTGTAATTGACACCGTCATCTGCAAATAAATCGTAACAAACGGTGGATTTGAGCCTGGTCTGGTCTCTTGAGATATACTAGAAATAAAAGTGGGCCGAGTACCGTGGCCTTGCGGAACGCCAGATTTGACAGGTACCCATTCCGAATGCTCACCACCCACAACTACCTCTGCTTTCTCATGATGCATCAGGAAGTTCGAAATCCATTAAGGGTCGTCCCTCGATCCCACATGGTCCAACTCAGCAAGAGCGTTGTGAGGTACTACATCACAAGCCTTGCTGATTCCTTTATGATCACGTCTGTCTGTTGCCGCTGTCGAGGGCACTGGCAAAGTTGTCAGGATCAATTGGAATCGCCCACGATCGATTAACGTGAAAGGCCATGTTGTGTGGTCGGTCAAAAATCAAAAGTGTCTTAGATGGTGCATAATGTTTGAATGAACTACATGCTCCCAAACACCCTGAAACATATAGATGTCCACGGACACAGGTCTATAGTTGGCTAGTCTGTGTGCGATCTCCCTGTATGAATATTGGAGAAATATTGTGCATCTCCAATCCTGTCGTTTCACCGTCTTAAGAGAACTCCCAAAGATGGTCCAGGGCGGGCACGATTTCTTTAGCCCCCATCTTATAAGGATGCGTGCTGAGACGTTGTCAGGTCCTGTGGCTTGTTGGGGTCTAAGTCCCGTCATAGCTTTTCAAATCCTTTGGCAGTTATGTGAAAATGTGGCATGTCTGGAAATCTGGATTGTGGCATTTTATAGGCTGTTAACCAGGTTTTTTCCCTGTGTGAAAACTGACTAAATTGTTGATTTAAAGCGTCAGCTTTCAAGGCATTGTCTGACACAAGACCTTGGTTGATTTGAGAGTTTAAAATACCAAAAGCATCTGTTTTCAAGGGTTTAATGAAAGGAAAATGTTCTTGCTGAGGTAGCACAGGTTTTTCTACATATTGACGATCGTTAGTCTGGCAGCCAGGCGGGTAACACACTTCCTAAGGGATCTAATTCCCCAGTCTGCCTCAGTGTCAGAGACCTTTGCTTTAACAAAGGCTTTTTTCTTTTTTCTTAACAATGTAACACTTTGCGGTCAAACCAGGAGGCTCTTTTATTTGGATTTACAACCTTTGAGGGATGTATTTGTCATTGTTTGACACACTCTGGTTTTAAAGTCCTTCCACAATTCATGAACATTTACCACCATATCGTGACAAACCTCACTGATTCTTTGCTTATGTCTGCAAGATCTTTCTTTTATCGCAGACCAATTGGCTTTGTTGCTAAAATAAATTTCCTGGTTTTGGGATTTGGTTAAGTTTGGGTTTGTTGAAAATAGTAACAAAAGTAAGACATCGTGGTCACTACCACCAGGAAATCCATGGGCACGGTCAATGGGTGATTGAATTTGATGTAAACAATAAATCAAATATTAGAACCTCTGGTCGGCTCTTTGATGAAATCTGTTCGAGACTGAATCATGGATATTTCCATAATCTGTCTGCTTAATCCTTGTTTGGGACAACCTGGTAAAGTATGCAGGTTTTTCCAGTCAATTGGACAAATTAAAGTCCCCCGTAACAAAACATGGAGTTTTTGTTCATACCCAATTTTTGAAAGGGATGCACTCAAATGATCCGAAACACTAGGACCCGAATCTGGTGGGCGTAGAAGGCACCTTTTTGGTACCCACTCATTCCATTTGGCCCTAAGATTCACATTCCTCATCAAATCACTACGATGGGTCTAACAAGATCAATTTCTCACGGCTATGAGACCACCACCATTGGTTGACCGTTATATTGGGTGGCCTGTCCTTTACGGATATCAAGTATAATCAGGTGGAAAAATCTTGGAATTACTGGTGTCAGGAGACAGCCAAGATTCGGTACCTACAAGAATGTCAGGTTTGTATGAGTTTAGGCAAATTGCTAACTCACCAACTGTGTTACCGCAACGTTGAAAATTGATTGTCATCACACTGACATATTGGGTTTTTTTTCAGCACGGGATTTAACATGACTCGAAGTTGGTTTTGCGACCATTTGGTTTCTTGTTTTGACTGTGTTTACAATCGGATTTATTACATTTTATACATTAGCAAGTTTCCAGGATGACGCTGCCGTAGGTGACGTAATGTCGTCTTCACTGCTTCTGGACGCAAGAAGTACTAAAGCTATCCTAGTTGATGATACATAGGAGCTTAACAGAGGCTAGAGTAATTCTGCTCCCCCATCATTACTGGAAGTCCAGACTACATCACTGTCCTCAAGGCAGCATATCCTGTGTGATGTTAATTTCATCATTTCTGCTGATACCAATAATTGCATTCGTCCCTTGACCTGCAATGGGTCCATCGCATTCCCTGTTGCATATTTTGCATGAAATTCTGTTCCCAGGATTTCGCTCGACATCGCCAGACTGAATCATAGAATGATGTCCAGGTGATGCCATACATAAAGCTTAATAGTGTGGGTTTGGTATGTCCATGAAACATTTCCCGTAGGATTTTGGTTTTTAATGTTGATTTTCCTGCTGTTTTTTCATTCAATAGGGACCAACAGTCAGAAAATTATGGGGATGGCAAATTTTCGACTGCTGCCCCTGCCTCAAGGGGGAAATATACTACAGGAAAAATTTAAAATCGAGTCAATTGTGTTTTTAATGTACATGAACATGTTCGTCTCCTTATATAAAGGATTAGAAAATCTATATTAAGCCTAGTGTTCCGTCCGACTTTAGTTAAGCGCTATAGCCCCATTATGGTTCAAGTCATCCTGGGGTAAAATTTTACCCACTGCTCAGATTTCGTTGAAACTGTGATATTTGTTTGTATTGTCTCACATGATCCAAAAATGTACTATTTACAGTGTATGGCATTTGGTTGGCTAATTAACATAGCAAAAAGTCGCAAGCAAGGGTCTACATTGGTCTATATAATCGGGGGTCACCAGAACTTTCCCTGGATGTTGCAATGGTGATCTCTAAAAGATCAATTAAAATCATTTTCTGTTCAGTATGACACAAGGCATCATTTGACACCACTTTCAACACCGTAGCATTACCCCCATGGTGACCTTGACAATTAATGGGCATACCCTTAATAAAGGTTGGAACCTAGGAAATATATACTTTTTCTACTCCTTATGACTAGACGAATGCGTTCGTGTCGCATTAAACACAATTTTACTCTAATATAACGTTTTCCCTGTACTAACATTTTGCCCCCTTGAAGAAGGGGGGGCACAGTAGGAAATTTGCACCCCAATCATTTTCTGACAGTTGGGTCCTATTATTGAAACCCAAACGTCAACAAAATAATTTAGATGAAATCCTACGGGATACACACAAACCACACTATAACCACTCTTTTTTTAGAACGAGATCTTAGTTTATTAAAAGGAGGGCCATATCAGCAGGAATAGGATATTACTGAATATAACATACACAGCTGAACTTGGAAGCGTGTGATACATAATAAACTATCAAGAAAATTCTAGGACATATGTATAGTCATGCAAACATGCACATCGAAGTGCATTGATGTAGCTGACAATGTTCAAATGCAGACGTATCTCACCACAGGTGATATTACTGAAGTCCACCTCTAATACGTTCACTCCGCTCGTATGTTTGGGTAGTGCACACTCAGCCTCTATTGAAATTCTGACCAAACGGCTTGATCATTTTGGAAACCAACTCCAACTGGCAATCACAAACCATGTCAGCAGAATTCAGCATCCTGGGTATAAAGAGTCAGCATTGTAATATCAATCATTGCTTTTTTTGATATCAATGCTTTGCTGCTCCATCATTGTACTAAATTTTCAGATCTCAAAAGCCTGACCCCAAACTTCCTCAATCCTAACCCTAATGCTCACCATTATCATCTCCATGTAGTTGTATCATTGAACATGTTTAATAGCCTGGGAGCTAGTAGACATTTGTAACACATCTTGCGTACAAAAGGTTTGAGTGAGTAAACATGTAGACAGCCTGACAGGAACCACTGAAATGTGATTCTTAAGTGCTGCAAATGTGGTATTAAGGAGGGGGGAGGGGGCTAGGCCTAGACAAAGATTGTACTGGGGTCAAATTTTTAAATTGATCCAATTGCGTTGAAAGGTATACCACATTATTTGTCTAAACATAAGGATTCAGAAAAGGTATTAGTTTGTACTATCTACAGCTTAAAGTTTGAATTATTTGCTAAAAGAGCAAAAATCAATAAAAAGGGTCAATTTCAGTTGTACAGGGGTCAAACTAAAGTTGCTCCAATTTGGATACAAAATGGTGCAAATTATTGGTGGAGCTCATAGGATTAAAATAAGGAATAGTTTGAGTGTCTCAAATGCTTAGTTATCAAAGTAGGGGGAAACAAGGTCAAGCCCCATTGAATCATGCAATGGACATTGCCCTTCTGTGGGTGGCTTTCTCAACCATAACAAGAAGAGAAAATGTTTGTGCAAGTATCGGGGGGGGGGGGCAGTTTTCCCGGCACATTGTATACAACAATGATATTGCTGCTTCACACTATAAAGGTACATTACATCTGTTGGCAAATTGGTAATTTTCAGCCCCTCCAATTTCAAATTCTGGTTACACCGCTGCTCTTAACAGGTTTCTCATAACAAGAGTGCTTATACCTCTAGAAATATAAATGTTAATCTTAATTGCTTGATTGTGGAAAATCAAGCTGCCTACCTCATCTAAAAACAATTCTTGCTTGTAGGAAAATATCATTATCATTTCAAAAAATTGCTCAATTAAATGGATTTAACAGTTTTGAGCATTAAAATAACCTTTTTTGTGCTACCTTTTAATACAGAAAAAATACCAAGCTGCACTCCTCACCTTCCTGCTTTACCATGAGACACAAAGTCTTCATGATATTAGAAATAGATGAAAATGGGAACTTCAGTCCATATGGAGTCATATAATACAAATACTTACAATTCTGAAAGTCCATGTATCATGCTAAAGGCATTGTTCTCAATTGAAGCAATAGGATTTCCAGACAAATCTCTGTTAAGAAACAATACACAATTAAATTCATAAACTTTAAAATACAATTTACAAAGGTTTTTTTTTCTATGTTATTATATCTAGGTATTGGCTCATCTAACCAACCTTTTATCAAAATGGAAGACTGTTCTTTATAATCCTTTTAAAGGCTCATCTTCTGACTCACCTAAAAAGTTTAGATTTTTATATCATCTGAACCGCTGGCCTAAGTATGGTATGTGTGCAAATTCAGTCTGCTCTTGAAGTTCTGTCCGTAAATGGGCAAAAAATACAACACAGTAGCCTATGGGGCAGCGTGATACAAACATTTGCCCATAACATCAAAATACACCATTAGAATCAAATCAAATTTTGGAAATAACCTTTTCTCAGGGATATCTTGTATCTTGGGAACAGAGTGGAACTGTGTTAGAATGATGATTTAAGTGTTTAAATCACACTCAAAAGTGGATCAATTAGATTGTAAACAGCAGGGTAAAATTGCCTGGTCTTGGGTCTTGGATAGGATATTCATTTGAACAGGTTAGTTCTCCGATGAGGTATAGAGTGGAACAAATCTAGTCTTCGACAAGGTACCATTCCCACCCATTTCTGGTCTCATATAAGGTCACCACCAGAACCCTTGTAACATGGGTGATTACCCAGGTTTGTGTGCAGGTTCATCACTCCCCTCAACTTCCTGGTAAAATGATACCAATGAATGATACTTACAAGTATTCCAATGTTGGCACATCAGAAAAGATGTCATTAGTGATAGTTTCAATGTGGTTATGGGATAGATTGAGATGTATCACTGATGATAGGTGTCCAAATACTTCTGGTCTGTCTCCTGGCCAGAATAAGGCATTGTGACTCAGGTCACTGAAAAAGGAAAAAGAATGTTCAAAGGTGAAACTTGCTTTATTTAGCAGAAAGAGTTTTTATTAAGTGGGGTATGTTAGTGTAGCTAGAATTTTCCTCTTACTTTGTAAACCATATTTTTGTTGACAGAAAGGTGCTTGATTTGAATGCATCAAGACACATTCCCTGGAACCATATTCCCTGGAACAGGCTACAATATTTTTCTTGTGATCCTATTTTAGCATGTATATTCTGTGCATATTTCATTTGTTGTTGCCAAAATAAATTTAAAGAAAGATTAGGCTAAAAAAAGGGTGTTGCCATAAGGTAACACCCTTTTCTGACATACTTTTCTGACACCCTATGAATTCGGAAACCTTAACAGAATAAACCACATAAACCATGTGGTTTATTCCGTTAAGGTCCGTTAAGGTTTCCGAATTCACGTGTCAGAAAAGTATGTCAGAAAAGGGTGTCACCTTATGGAAACACCCCTAAAAAAGAAAAGAGTTTGTCTCAGCTTCCCTGTAGCTCAAACCTTACAGGGCATTTTGGTGATCCACAGCCTCGTCCCCCCCCCCCCCCCCCCCCCCCCGACTTAACTAAAAAAGTTGAGATTTTTATATCATTTGAGCCGTTGGCCTAAGTGTAATATGTGTGCCTAATCTTACATGCAAATTCGATCTACTCTTGAAGAAATTCGTAATTATGTATTTTCTGTCTCTAAACAGACAGAAACTACAAAACAATGGTCCATGGGCCACCGTGATACAAACATTTGCTCATAACACCAAAATGCACCAACAGAATCAACTGAAAATTTGGAAATAATATTTTCTTGTGCATACCTGTGAACCACAAATAAAAAATGAGGTGCTAGGATCACGAAATACACCTTAAGCGCTATGCATTTTTTATAGTAAAAAAGCTATGCGTTCTACGGAAATTCTTTTTTTTTTAATTGCATTTTTAGATGACTTTTTTCATCCACTTCGAGGTAAAATTGTCCTTTTTTTCTTGACCAGTTTAAAAACAAAAAACAAAAAAAAAATACAATCTCTTGAAACCTTTAAAAAAAGAAACGTGATTTTTTTACTACTTTGGCCTTATAAACTTAAGTATCACTTACAGTGCTTGAAGTGCTGACAAACCATAGAAAGTGCTCATCGTAATGTGTCCTATTTGATTGTGACTTAACGAGAACTCCAATAAGCGAGTCAAATCTTCAAATGGGGCCCGCATCCTGTCGTAGGCTATACTATTGTATGACAAGTCCAGTGTTTCCAGAAATTCACAGTTCCTCCAAAGTTTGTCGTCAGTATCATTAATCAGGTTGTGGCTGACCTTTAGGGTACGGAGCATGTGCAGATCATACAACCAACCTGGTGAGATTTGATTTATCTGGTTCCATCCAAGTTCCAATTGATGCAGATTATCAAGGCCATAGAAAGCACTGTCATCAATCTGAGAGATCTGGTTGTGGTCCAGATTCAAGATTCCCAGCTTGTTGAGGTTTTTGAAAGCTTGATGGTGGATCCTATGCAATTGATTATTGCTCATGTCGCTGCAATATTAAATAACAACAAATTCATGAAATACTAGGATTTTGCAGTTCTCGGCTTTTGTGCTCACTATATTCAAAGAATATAAGCTGTGGGCTGCTCCATGACCTTTGCCTTTGGCATATGACCTTTGACCTCATCAACATATGAGGGATCCCTTTGTGCACCTATGACACAAGTTTGGTTCCAATTGAACCTCACTTTTCAATTGAGGTCAATTTTACATTTTTAACTTGACCTCACATGACCTTTGACCTTGACACATGACCTTTGACCTCATTATCATATTAGGGATCATATGGTGCACCTATGACACAAGATTGGTTCCAATTGAACTTCAATTTTTCAATTGAGGTCAATTAAAAAATAAATCAAAATTTTAGCATATTTTTCAACTTGACGTCACATGACCTTTGACCTTGGCACATGACCTTTGACCTTGGCACATGACCTTTGACCTCATCAGCATATGAGGGGATCCCCGATTTCTAAGTGTGTCAGAAAAAAAGTAGGTCAGATGGGTTACCTTTAATACGGAAACACCCCAAACATTGCCTCATGACTTTGAAAGCCAATTGAAGGAAAATATATAACACATCTTTGATACTTTTTGCTTTATGTAAAATAATGAGTTTATTTTTAGTTCACTTTAATCTTCTAGGAGACAAGACCCGGAAAGTGTATTTTCATAAGTGCATACAGGTCAAACACACAAGGTAAGCCATACTTTAGAAATATATCAGGCTTCAATATCGTAGCACATAATAATACCTACAGCGTTTTTAGCTTGTCTTGTTTTGAGAAGACATCTTGTGGTAGACTCTCAAGACGGTTCTTGCCCAGATTAAGGCTGCTTAGTCCAGTCAGATTATTCAGACTCCCGGGACTGATCTGTGCAATGCGATTACTACTTAGCACCCTGTACACAGTAAGATAAAAACACTTGGTCAGATTAGGAAGTTGTTAAAATCACAATTAGTCAGTTTTTTCTTCAAAATTGAAAATGCCCATTGTGTCTGTCAGTTCCCAGTTTTGCATTATATCAACAATTAATATTACTGTTCTTCATGAGCACGCTAGTACACAGCGATATACAAGCACAGTACCTTATTCCAACCTACAATAACCACCACAGTTACCAGCCAGTCAGTTACACACACAGAAAAAGTGAGTCACTTGTCTGTATATATAGTGAACCACTTGGTCCAAAAATGAGTCAAAGTGACTCATTTTGAGGCAAAGTGTTTCACTATATGGACAATGTGAGTCACTTTTACGCAAGTGACTCACTTTTTCCTGTGTATCTTTAGGTGGGGAGGACAAGCAGTAAATTGCTTCATAAGACCAAATACATGCACGTTAACAAGGCAAAGAGAGATTTTGAGATGTCCATATGTTGAGTCACATGTAGTGATTTCATATAGATAAGAGACTCACTCAATAGATTTTTTATCTTGTATTTGGCTACAGAAATGACTTAAAAAGTGAAAACAAAAGGTGATTTTGAATTGCTTATATTTCATTATAAAACATATGCTGAATTTTGTATTTGCACCAATACAAAATCAGAAATTTCACAATGTTTGTGCCAAAGAAATCTCAGCTTAATCCTTTCATATAGGGATATTTTTTATGGAAAGCTTAACTAGCTTCACATCAGTACAAAAATCGGTTGGGGGGTGTTCAAATATCTTGCGGACACCCGATATGTGAATCTCTTGTTGCAGCTTTGAGTCAGCAAGATGGTCAAAACCAAACTTGATGGCACACTTACAGAGAAACACTCTCGACATGCTTCAGAGCTTGAAGTAACACGTCCGAAACAAAACAACAACAGCAACAAAATGATGAAAGTGACAACGACAAGGACAACAATGACACAAGGACAGAAATAACAACAACATAAAATTTAAAAATTGAGTTTCTGATATTATAACAATATAATGGTGGAGATTCCAGAATGATGTGTGTCATATTACTTACAAGCGGAAGAGGTTCTTAAGTTGACCAAAGGTACCAGTGGGTATATCTCGTATCTTGTTATTGCTCAAATCCAACATGCGCAGGTGATGGAAGCCATCAAACACGCCTTGTGGAATCTCTGTGATTTTGTTACTGCCCCTGTGTAAGAAAGAAATTGCCAATGTAAGATATTACAATTTTAGATTACAGCAGGGGTGTAAATGAAACCTATACCAAATATTCCAAGTTTGTTTCCATTTGAGCATATATTCTTAAACAGCTGTGAAAATGTAAGCAATTTCATTGGCTGATGCCCGGGTTCAATTTGACAATTGAACCCAGGTAGTACGCGCTGCGTATTGATATTACTTTTAGGTTGAAGAGCTCGCGTCATACTGCGTTTTGCTATGTTCGCGTGCACCTGCCAACGTTGCATCTCGTTGCGTATGATATTGTTGCGTTCAACGGGTTGTTCGATTGTTTTCGCTGGGTGGTGGCAGCCCTTTCTTGTTGTATTTAAGCCGTGAAGTATCGCGAAATTGGGTTAAAGATGACCTTAAATGATAAAGCTGTTTAAGAATGAGAATAAAGGTATGATTTTGGGAACCGGTATTCTCTTTACGACGAATTGAAACCGGCGACACCATTATTATTTTGCATGGACAAACTCGGCCTCCGGCCTCATTCTTCCACTTAAAATAATGGTATCGCCTTGGTTTCAATTCGTCGTAAAGAGAGTAGGCCTACCGGTTCCCAAAATCATACCTTTATTCTCTAAACTGATTTCGGGGGTGCCATTGGCCGTGTGGGGGTATTATAGGCATATGGGCTGTGCTGTGCAAATGGGTTGCTTTTTCTCAGACAAGCAGTGTCACCTGCTTTCGTGATCCACCTTTGTCCAAAACTTTAACCTTTGAAAACACAGCCAGATGGCCAGGCGGTCAGAGGGTGCAGACAGAATTGAGGACTGGTAGGTGCCTCTTGCAAATCCTTGTAAAGGACACAAAAACCCTTGGACATGGGTCCCATTTCTACAAGAAATCCTTAGACATTGGTCCATGAAAACTGGCTTAGAATGCACATGAGCCCCAGAAAACTTGTAAAAATGGGTATATTTTGAAGCGAAATCAATAGAAATATGTACCTTTTTCTACCAAAATGACCCTTAGAAATGTAAAAGGGTTTTAAACTCTCAGATTTACACCCCGACCAACCAAATCTGAGTATTTCTTAACAATTATTTTTGGTTCTGCTTTAAATATATTTGTTGCATCAAAATAGTTTTTTTTTACGTGTACAAACTATACTTATTTGGAATCTTTATATGATCAGAGGAATAATTTGCTATACATTGCAAACTGACTATGGAATAAAAATTGTTGAGGTAATGAAGAGAGGTAATGGACACATCATGTTATCTCAAAACCCCTGGAAGTAATTTGTTTCCTAAAAAATTTTCCTTGCATCCCTTTAAAATTTTAAGTGCCCCTAACTGTGAAAGATTGTCTTTTTTTTATTGATATAACCCAAATGATCAATGAAGTGCTAAAAATATTTAATAAGACGGCTTACCTCCTCCCACCCCTCTATAATGTACCAGAGGGTGTTTTGAATCAATCCTACAATGCATTGCAATGTGCCTATCGGGGTGCCTATACTATACTAAACACATGTCGGTACTTAGGGATAAAGTGTTCAAGAAGTCTAAGAACCACGAGACATTTCATGATCATGCTAACAGTTCCCTAAGTACTAGCACCTTGTGGCCAAAAATGAGTGTAAGAAGTCAGGGTTTTATGTGTTAAGAATAGGATTTTTGTGGGATCACATGACCTTACGTATTGAAGTGAAATTTCCCCAAACCAGTGCATTGTGGGATGGACTCAATATACCCTCTGATAATGTACCAAGAAGTGGACCAAAATGACATTGGTTTAATAAAGAAAATGAGGTGCAATTAATCAACGGTTTAACATTTTTGGTAGGTTCATAAACATAACACTAAATACATTTTCTGTTCTAACAGTAACTTTATCTGATGAAGCTTAAATAAGGGCACATGACTTTGGAAGTGATAGGGATTATGAACAGCAGTTCAAAACTAGAAGTCCTTTGGGGAGAAGTTGTGGTCCATGAAGGTGGGGACAATGTCTCCACAGATCCCTGCCACCCTTTCAGTCCCGGTACACCCAGCGTTAACCAGTGGCATTGCCAGCTTTATTTTTCAGGGGGGGGGCAAAGGGGGGCACATATATTTTCAGGGGGTGCAAGCATATATTAAAATTTGTTAGTATAGTATATGCCTATGTAAATCACTAATTTTTCAGGGGGGTCAAGAGGGGGGACAAGATTCCCCACAGGGAGAAGCTGTCCCCCTGTCCCCCTGGCTACGCCACTGGCATTAACCACCCATCTCAGACTCTGCTATAGTTTGAAAAAGTCCAATCATGATATGGAGCCCTGCATTTCTAGTCTATACTAGACCACAGCATAACAAAAGAATTATTTTGGTCTTTTGACCATGTCACTTGTAGCCCTGCTATTTTACACTGTGCAGTAGAATTACAAACACAAGTATAACATTGGACAACATCACTCCTTCACACCATTTACGCTCCCATAGCATCTGTACTGCTCGGACACAGTGCCGCCGATTCCGTATCCGCATTACTAATTGGCCGGCTATTCTTAGACATGCACTACGTCAAGGGACTCCCCAGCAGCCAAACGCTGTGTTAAAGGCTTGAACAAGGAATAAAAAAAACCGTTTCGCGGTACCCTGGATATCGCGAAATCGACGAAGGTGGACGATCCGATGTTAGAAATGGGTTCCTCACAAAAAAGACCCCTTAGCTCACTAGTTTTTGAGTGCCTGGAGTGTGGCATGACTTGACAGCAGCAATCGATAATTGAGCCAGCTGATAAGGTAAGAAAAATGCTTGTATGGATCGTATTTTTCAAATTTTTTCATCTTTTTTCAAAAATAAACCTATATTATAAACTAGTCACCTAACTAGACAATTTAGTTAGGAATATTTTGGTGTGTAAATCGTTACGATAGGCCAAGTATTTTGCACAATCTCCAGTGTACAAAAAATCTGAATCAACGCTATCTGACCGGGTCCGAATATGTTAACAAGTTGTTGTGTACGTGTCAGCCACTTGGCATGTTACCGTCGAAAACTTGTGAACTCCCTAGCGCAGTGAAGATTTGCCAAGGTCGCGGTGGCTCAAATTACTTTCTGACCGTGATTCAACAATGGGCGGCACTGTGTGGCAAGACAACACGTAAATGGGGTGCCTTGTTTGCTGTGCAATAACATGGATGGCAAAGTACTAATTTTGGGGTTCAACATTTCAACCATTTAGCTCTGTTTCCTAAGGTAAGAAATAACATACAACAATGAAAAGATAGGTCTTAGGCCATAAGCAGCAATAGGCTAAATTAATAATGAACAACTAAAGAAAGCATAAGAAAATGTTCACTTTGAAAGTCATTAACTATATAACTGCACAAGTAATAAGATATATAGGTATTTCTCAATTTGCAAGTTTTATCTTGTGATCCTTAGACATGTAAGAACATCGCCATGCATGCGGTTTGTTCAGAAAGTTTACCGTCACAAAGATTAACCACAATGTTTTTTGCAGATTTTCAATATGGCTTTCAAAATAGCGTGGGATATATATAGTATGTTTTTGTAGTTGCTACGACGAGTGTGAGGTTTTCAACACAGTAGTGGCACACAGTTCTAATATTTTTATTAATATGGAACATTGACCTTGGTAGATGCAAAACAGCATCCGCCAACTCGCTCGTTTTTAGTATCGGTAGTCCAGCGAAAATAAGTTAACCGGTAACAGCCCAGAGGCCTTGGACAAAACAAAATAATACTGATTTACTTACAGAAGTAATCTTGTCAGGTTGCCTAAATGGTCTCCCAAGAAAGGAACAGTAGTCAGCTTATTCCTGGACAAACCCCTGCAAAAGATATTACAGTACAAACATGACAAATGGAATTCTTGTGTGTTAGGATAATTAGGATTTATCTGTATGAAAGGGTTATAGGGATGGACCTGATAAAAAATTTAGCTTCCAGATACAGGCTGCTGATCTTAACCCCCCTTCAAGTATATTTACAGGCATGCAGCCAAGATTTTAATGGGTGGGATTGTGTCAAAAGTAGATCCTTTTCACAAAATGTGAACCTTTTGCCATTTGGGGAGGCTAATTTAGACCTTTATATTAAAATTTCAACCTACTTTTTCTTGCTTGCTTGCTACACCCGCAAACAACATTTTTTACTTTTTGCTTTTTTTAATGTGAGTGGATGGATGTCCTACTGCCCCTCTATGTCTAGTATTCATCACTTTTGGTTTGGTTCATGATTATTTTTAATACCCTTTATATTTATAACAATTCACCGAATGTTATGGGTAAAGCGGTTTTACTTACAACTTAACGCAGGAGACCAAGCCTCTAAAACTCTCCCCATTAATGTCATCGGTCAGTTTTTATTTGTTGACAGCGATGCTTGTCAAATTAGAAAAGCAACACAAATTCATATACAGTTAATTCACTAATACACTCAATATTTCTCTTATTTCTTATTGATAACTGAACGATGGTATATTGACCGATTGAAAATTATGACAGCATCTTCATACTAGCAGAGCAGCATCTCATACTATCAGGAAGCAGCATCTCATCTAGCAGAGCATCATCTCATACTAGCAGGAGCAGGATCTCATACTAGCAGGATTCAGCATCTCATACTAGCAGGAGCCACTCATACTGCAGGAGCAGCATCTCATACATCAGGGGAGCAGCATCTCATACTAGCAGATCAGCATCTTACACTAGCAGAGCAGCATCATCGTACTAGCAGATACAGCATCTCATACTAGCAGGGGCAGCATCTCATACTACCTTAGCAGCATCGCATACTAGCATGGGCAGCATCTTATAACTAGCAGGAGCAGCAGATCACACTAGCAATTAAGAGCAGCATCTAGCATGTAGCAGGAGCCCATCTCACACATAGCAGAAACAGCATCTTCACACTAGCAGGAACGCATCTCACACTAGCAGGAGCAGCATTTCACACTGGCAAGAGCACAGCCATCTCACACTAGAAGAGCAGCATCGCACACTAGCAAGAGCAGCATCTCCCCTAGGCAAAGAGGCGCATCTCACACTAGCCGGAGCGCATTCACACTAGAAGAGCAGCATCTCACACTGCAAGAGCAGCCTCTCACACTAGCAAGAGAGCATCTCACACTAGCAAAAGCACATCTCACACTAGCAAGAGCAGCATCTCACACTAGCAGAGCGCATCTCACACTAGGCAAGAGCAGCCATCTCACACTAGCAAGAGCAGAATTCACACTAGTCAAGAGCATCATCTCACACTAGCACGACAGCATCTCACACTAGGCAGAGCAGCAATTCACACTCCAGAGCACATCTCACACTGCAAGAGCAGCATCTCACCTAGCAAGATCAGCATCTCACACTATCAGGATCAGCATCTCACCTGGCAAGAGCATCATCTCACACTAGCAATAGCACATCTCACACTAGCAGGAGCAGCAATTTCACACTGGCAGAACAGCATCTCACACTAGTCATGAGCAGCATCCACACTTATCAATAGCGCATCCTCACACTAGCATGAGCATCATCTCACACTAGCAAGAGCAGCACTCACACTAGCAAGAGACAATCTCACACTAGCAAGATCAGAATCTAGCCAACAAAAAACAACAAGATCAGCATCCACACTTAGCAAGAGCACATCTCACACTAGCCACAAGAGAGCATCATCACACTAGCAGAGCAGCATCTCACACTAGGCAGCGCAGCATCTTCACCTAGCAGGAGCAGCATCTCACACTAGCAGAGCAGCATTCACACTAGCACGAGCCGCATCTCACATGGGCAGAGCATCAGCATCTCACACTATCAGGAGTTCAGCATTTCACACTTCAAGATCAAGCAGCATTTCACACTGGCAAGAGCCGCATCTCACACTAGCAGGAGCAGCATCTCACACAGCAGAGTCAGCATCTCACACTAGCAAGAGGCAGCATCTTCACCTAGCAAGAGCCGCATCTCACACTAGCAGGAGCATCATCTCCACTAGCAAGAGCAGCATCTCACACTAGCAGGAGCACCCATCTCACACTGGTAACAAGGCAGCATCTCACACTAGCAGGAGCAGCAATCTCACACTAGCAAGAGCAGCATCTCACACTAGCATGGCAGCATCTCACACTAGCAAGAGCAGCTTCACACTAGCAAGAGTCAGCATCTCACACTAGAAGAGCAAGGCCATCTCACACTAGCATAGCAGCCATCTCACACTAGCAGAGCAGCATCTCACACTTAGCGGACAGCATCTCACACTACAGGAGGCAGCAATCTCATTCTCACATAGCAAGAGCAGCTCTCATCACACTAGCAAGAGCAGCATCTCACACACACAGCAAGAGCACAGCATCTCACCTAGATCATAGCATCATCTAACCACTAGCAGGAGGCAGCATTACACGGCAAGAGCGAGCACTCAAACAGCAGGAGCGCATCTCACCTAGCAAGGCAGCATCTCACACTAGCATGAGCAGCATCTCACACGCAAGAGAGCATCTCAACTAGCAGAGCAGCATCTCACACAGCAGAGCAGGCATAGCGGACAATGTCACAGTGTGTATAGCAGACATAATGTGTGACCCTCTAGTATTATGTAAAAAAACCCTTTTGTGCTTACAGTTGTTTCAGATTAATAAGGGCATGAAGCTGCCGTCAGGAATGGTGACTATCTTATTGTCTTGCAGGTGTCTGGAAGTTAAAAAGTTGCGTATACGAATATTATAATACAAGTCTCGTCTACAAGTGGACAGTAAGAGGCAACCACACAAAAGAAAGAGAATCAAGAGCAGACTGAAAGCGATGACCAAGACAAGGTGACAGACAGAAAGGACAGTGTGCACAAACAACTGGAGTCATGAGTTTTGAAGGGTAAACATGAACACAACATTAACCTGCAAAAATCCCAGAAGTTCAGTTTGGACAGACTGAGAACTGCTTTCGGAAGAAGTTGGACACTTGCCAATTAATATGATTGTGAAATGAAATCTACCAAAGAAAGAGCAAGGCAGACAGAGAAGAGCTAAAGATGATAAAAAATATGAGTGATTAAACATTTTTTTTTCAACTTTTTGATTCCAAGCTATTGCTCAATGCAATATTCAAAACTGGAATGGAGCTGGACATAACGGTAACATCACAACAACAATAATTATAATTACTCATCAGTTATTTTGATATATGCCTGCATTAGGGATCATATGATAAACTGTATGCACACAGGCACAGACATGCAGTATTTTGTAACCTCACTTAATACTAATAGGCTCTCAAGATACTTTATAATTCCAGATGACAAAAGAAACATTTTAAAGTCATACCCAAGGTATCCCCAGAGGAGGTGGAAGCATGCATATGACACCCAACCAGAGATATGTAATTGTGCCAATATTGCCTATACTTCCCCACAAAGCCAAACGGGAAGACTTTAAAGAGACAACTGGCACATTTAAAAATATTTTGCAAAAATATCAATGTTTCGTCCAATATTTTTGCATTGGGTGTAAAGCATTTTATGAAAGTAGCCCCACCCAAATTGTTTTTTAAGACCAAAATCAGTGTCATTTATGGGCTAAACAGAACGATTTTATAATAATGTCGCCGGCGACATTCATTCAGCACAGACGACGGAAAATGGCATTTAACACACGAAAACACGGCTGCCGTATGCATGTTCCAGGCATGAACCTGTTGATTAGTCTGTGGCCTTTGTGCTTTCATATCAATGAGCGGAGTCGATTAGATTCACGTAATAACATTGTTGATTTAAAGTTATGGAAAATGTAAAAGTTAGCCTACAAATTACTGGAGGCTTACCGTCTCATATGTCTTATCTGTTTTTGAGTATGTTATTTTTGTGTATAAAATACATCTCTGTTCCTTCCAAGGGCCTAGAATCATGTGAGAGGCAAATTGAAAAAAAATTATATTTTGTGAAAAGTGGCCCAGTACCGATTAACAAAGTATTAAAATACTCACAATTTGTGGACCTGCCGGCAATACGAGACGGGAATCGTCATAATTTCCGTTGAGTGCAATCTACCACTTCCCCTGAACAGGACACATTTCTTGGGGACATAGACTGCTCTGCCCTCCTATCCAAAGGTGCAGTGTTAAGTAGAATCAGCCCGAGGCCAAGGATGGAGGAGAACACACAACACAAACAGCTGAGTGATGAAGAGGAGGCGGTTCCACAGAGGATGATGATACCATCTTGATTGGAGAATTTAAAACTCAATTAAAATGGGGTCCAATTCCACGTCTGAAATAAGAGACATTTCAAATACCCTTTAGTACATTTTACAATTTGATGACCCATATGACGTGGGTTAGGAATTTTTAAATAGTGTTTGAAAATTAGGAATAATTTTCAGTAAATTTATCTATCTGGTTGACTGTTGTCAGACAACAACTGATTCCTTCATGGTAACATAGGCGTGCACAGGAAATTTTATTGCGGGGGGCTGGACTAAAGATGTTCGAACCATGAGAACGAAGCGAGCGGAGCGAGCGTAGCGACTAACGGGTGGGGCCAGGCGGCCGCCTTAGGGCACCCTCGGTGGGGTAAGGTGCAACGCCCCGGCGAGGAGTCCAGGGGC